>OZ026624.1:9578942-9786442 GCA_964020975.1 Hermodice carunculata | reverse complement strand
ACACAAAATTGAATCTTAAATAACTTCCAAACTATTATAGATAGGTTCAGTTTAGTTTAAACATATGTATTTCAACTGGATCACCCTATAGTACATCGAGATGTCACTAATCGCGGGGGGGGGGGTCCAGAACATGGAGTGACACACAAGAAGTATATTACAAAACACACAGGACAAAACATGAAGTTACCCAATTAACAAAGAAGCTGTACACATGTTTTAGATTTGTACCCCACATACAGGAATCAAAATAAAAAAGTCACCAGTATGCAAAGGAAAGAAAGATAGTTCCCTACAGGTAAAATGCACACACATGTATATATATATATATATATATATATATATATATATATATATATATATATATATATATATATATATATATATATATATATATACATATATACATATATATGTATATATATATACATATATATATATATATATATATATATATATATATATATATATATATATATATATATATATATATATATATATATATACATTGTTCACAATGATACAGACCAGCGGTAAAAAAAAAATCTTAGGTTGTCATTCCAACTACAATTTGCAGGTTTGTGATATAGACGCATCCAATGAAACATGAGCCAAAGTTGTAGCATTCTAATTAATGAAAATTAGGCGAATGCACAAAGTCTTTATCTGGAACAACTTCAAAACTATTACAGATAGAGGTGCCATTTCCACTTCAGTTGGGAATGGGACCATACCAATAACAAGAAAAATATCTTGTTTTGTTCAACTTGAATTCTTCATGTGAAATGTTTCATAAGTCTCTTTTTATGCCCCCATGGGGGGGGGGGCATATAAATTTGTGCCCTTGTCCGTCCGCCTGTCCACCCGTCCGTCCTTCCGTCCGTCCACCCGACATTAAAATTGTCATATTTGTGTCGCGCGTTTCTAAAAGAAAACATTTGAGGTACAGACATGAAACTTTGCGGCAACATTTATCAATATATGAAGGTGTGCATCTGGGGTTTGGTTTGTCACTTGGATTAATTGTTCTGTGTTAATTATTCATGAATCAACTTAGGGAAAATGTTGATTCGACGTTAGACTTGTCAGATTTGTGTCGGTGTCGCATGTATCCCATAAAGTATTTGAGGTACAACTATGAAATTTATTGGGAACATTAATCATTATATGAAGATGTGCTCATGGGGTTTTGTTTGTCTTTTGGATCAATTATTGAAAGTGCTGATTCGACGCTGGACTTGTCAGAATTTTTTTATATCAGGCTTTCAAACCTAACAAACTAATTTATCAATATATGAAAATTTACACCTGGGGTTTTGTTAGTCTCTTTGGTTAATTAACTTCTGTCGGGGGGGTGGTTGTGTGTTGTTGTTGTGTGTTGTTGTTTGTTTGTTTTTTGTTTGTTTGTTTGTTTTTTGTTTGTTTGTTTGTTTGGCTTTTTTGTGTTTTTTTTGTTTTTGTTTTTTTCATAATGAACTTAGTGAAAATGTCTATTCAGTGAATTGTTGGCTCCTGTCAAACTAGTGCCATGTGTATTTCACAGAGTGTCTGAAGTACACCTATGAAACTTATGGCAACATGTGAAGGTGTACCGCTGCTCTGTTTGTGTCTTGGACTAATTATCCTCTGTTGATAATCATTAATTAACTTAGTGAAAATGACAATTCCAGGAAAAGGAGTGTTGATTCTTGTCAAACTTGTGCCATGTATATCTCATGAAGTTTTTCAGGTATGGCCATGGAATTTGATAGGAATATCAATCTATATTATGAAAAGTTGTGTGTACATAATTATTATCTTTGTGATGATTTTACAATATGTTTGAGGTCTTACACCAAATACATTCTACTATTTTCAATGCTGATGGGGACAATAACAGGTGAGGGCATCCGTGTCCTTTTGGATACTTTTCTAGTTTTCGTTTTTTCTCTTCTTTAAATAATACCTGGAGGTAGTTTCGTAATATGAGGGGAGAATCATAGTGTGTTCTACTGGGTAAATACCATACCTTTTCAACGTTTTCAAAAGCAAAAGTCTAGTCAAATCCAGCCTGGCACTTCTTCAGCTGCATATAAAGGAGTGATCATCTGCCTGCAATAAGTTATAACATAAAAAAGTTGAAATAAGATTATTTATTCTTACAACAAGAAAAAAAAAGTTGTAATAACAAGGGAAAAAGTAAAAAATAACAAGATTTTTTTTTCGTTATAACGAGAAAAAATATGGTGATAAAAAGAAAAAAGAGAGCTTAGGTTGACACCAATGAGCTTCTGTAAACATACGACATCAATGTCCCCGTTGTAAACCTTCCAGGTGGCCCTTTTGAAAGAGCGTCACTGCTTCCATTATTTAAGTCTACACGCACGGGGCCATAATTTCTTATTGAAAAGTGATAGGATCCACCATTACAAAGATATAAGCCATTCCCTTTATTCTCCATTAATTTTTAAGGCAACCATGGTCCTTATTGTAATTCCCAATTTCGAACATTGATTACAAATCAGGAAATGCCAGCAGAAGTATGTAGTGATAAAAGTTAGAGGTGATTGAGTCAAGGTACAGTCACACCAAGTTTTGAAGAGAATCCAGCATGTGGTTTGGGAGAAGTAAAAAATCATAAGAATTTAAAAATTCACGATTAAAAGAAATATCGCGGTGCCACCTATTGATCGAATGATGGTATCGCGGTTTCAAACGTGTAACTGTCTGAGTCATTTCTGGGAATTCTTTTCAGATTTTGCCGAAAAGAAAGAAAGAAAGAAAGAAAGAAAGAAAGAAAGAAAGAAGGAAGGAAGGAAGGAAGGAAGGAAGGAAGGAAGGAAGGAAGGAAGGAAGGAAGGAAGAAAGAAAGAAAGAAAGAAAGAAAGAAAGAAAGAAAGAAAGAAGAAAGAAAGAAAGAAAGAAAGATCACAACATCCCCAAATCACTTGATCATAACCATTTTAACAAATTCGGTAGAGTACTATCTAAGGTTGATCGCCACTTAATTTAAAGGTGATCTGACAAACGGTTTTAGAGAAGTTTAATTGTGGAGAGACGACGTACAATGTACGACGGATGCGGATCGATTCTAGAAGCCCAGTTGTGGTAAAAAGGTGAATGTTTTTATCCTGTCTCGACTCACTGAGTTTCTGCTGCTTAAAATACAATCCAAGTGAATCAAACAACAGCATTTCGTTTCAATTGTACCGCAAAAGGTTTTAGCTGAAACCTAGACAGAAAGGCAAAATATCGAAACTTCTGGAACACGGCTTGTGTGTGCAAATTACACAGCCTCATAAACCAAAAGTTCTCAGATACCACCTAAAAAAACAATTCACTTCTGGTGACTTCCATGCACGTTCCACCTGGTCTTTCTGGATTTTGCCTCTTTATTGCGACCAACGTCAGAAAAAGTACCTGAAAAAAATCGGTATTCATACGTGAGCAATTAGATACATTTCAGAAACATAGAAAAACATATCCAGGTTAATTTTCGTGTACGAGGTAGTTCAAGTTGTGCAGCTCACGTAATATTATGACTGGAAAGTAGATCTTACCGGAGTACCAATAACATTGAATATTTTGGTTCATACAGGGATAATTACCCGTATTTGACAACACCACTCCCTTGCGTAATGGTTCATGTCAATGAAGTCCCTTCATTCTTAGGCCAGCAGTTAAATTAACAAGAACATATTCGTTGGGGGGGTCATATAGTTGGGGTTTTTTTTGAAAAGTTAGGCATTTACTTACTTACTTTCCCAATATTGCTGCATTTTGCACTTTTTGGCCTGCATGTCTTGCATTGTTTTGACTTACATCAGGTTAAAGTACGACTCAGTCAATAGTTTTCCGCACAAAGGAAAGCTTTTGATTTTGGGTGCACCGTCATAATTGGTTTACTGACAAAAATCAGCAAAACGTTTTCCAGGAACAAGAAATGTAAGCTAAAACGTTAAGGCACAGGGCAATTTACATCCGGGCGCTTTTGGGTGATTTGAGCGGGAAAGGGTGAACACTTTCATCGCTTTTCCCCACAAAGTTGCTCTCACCTGCATCATATACTTAAGTACGGCAATTTTATTGGCTCAACGCAGGACACACAGAACGACAATTACGAAACCTTTAAGGAAATATAAAGGCGTAAACATCAATATTATGATTGTACAGATTTTCCTGTTTTTCGTCCGGTATTAAATTGTAGAATTTAGATTCAGTGTCGAGTACATTCTGGCAAAAGTAGTTGGCCTGCATGTTGGAATTTCAGGAGAAAATTATATAGTAAAAAAATGTCGAAATGAAAATTTGTCATAACCTGCACTACCTATTTCTTTCTGGGCAAACAAACAAATGATGATGACATAAAATTTATAAAAAGGAAAATTTTTCATGAACTTGAACAAAGCTTTAGTATGGCGTTCTTGAGGTGAAAAAAGTATCACTAATCGCTGTTTTATAATTTAGACAAAAGGTTTTACATATATTTGATAGGCTTTAGCTCTAGCTGTAACCCTGTCAGTGCTAAAGTGCAGACTGAGTCAATATTCTCCCCCCCCCGCCCCCCCCCCCCCCATCACAGTTTCGCGTATTGCCCCCAAACAATGAACAGAAAAAAAGCTATGATGAACTTCGGAAAATCTTAATTATAAACTGAGTCAACATTCTCCCCCATCACAGTTTGGCGCATTGCCCCCAAACATCAATAGAAAAAAGCTATGATGAACTTTTGCGGTTCCGTGATGAGCCCTCTTAACATCACGAGAAGCAGAGCAGGTTTCTCGAAATCTATTTATCCCATAATTTCTGAAAAGTGATTGACATATACTTAAAAAAGTACCAAAAAAATTCTGATCTGAAGTCTACATCAACATCATAAATTTGAACAGGAAATATCAAAGAGGAAGCATAATTTTGCAATGTACACATAGAAATAGAATTGTGTGTTGAATAACTTTCTTTATACATTATGTTAGCTGATTTAAAACGCAAAAAACGGAAGACTTCGCGTACATGTCAACACATTATCTAATGTACTAATTAAAGTGTGTGTGTGTGTGAACACACACTTTTCTGTTTTTCATGAAATTCTTTCTTTCTTTCTTTCTTCTTTCTTCTTTACCAGCAAATTTGTCCGACACTTTTCTCGGACACTATTATACATAGAAACTCCAAACTTGGCATGATTGTACCTCCATACAAGGAGTTTGACCGCTTTATACACAGGAATGAAGATGTTTAAAATTATGCAAATTAGGCGCATTTGAAATTTTAAATCTTGAATATCTTCAAAAGTTTAATAGATAGAGGTGTTATTCCAACTTCTACTAGAAGGTTTTTGACCAGTGCGCATCTAATGCATTTAAAGCAAAAGTTGTAGCAATTTAAATTATGCTAATTAGCAGCATTTGAAATTTTGATATATCCAAAACTATTATAGATAGAGATGTCATTTTAACTTCTACTAGGGGGTTATTGATCATTGCGCATGTAATGAATCTAAAGCAAAAAGTTTTTCCTCATCTTTTTATTGAGTTCCTCGAGCATATACATGTCAGTTAAAGCTGGATTATCAGGATCATCGTAAAAACCAAAAAGAACATCTTTTTCCTGAACCATGATAACTTCGTGCATGTAGTTTTCCCAAAATAAGTAAATCCTTACCAAAAATTATTTGAAGTGAGACAATCCCAAAAATTTATGTACAATTGTTTCAGATGCTCCTCCACAAAAATCCCATGTTTCATCTTCTGCAATCCCCATTTTATGAAGCCAATGCTTATTCACGATAATTCGATGTAAACTTTTAAATTGAAGGGACTGTAACTTGGTTTCAATTGTAGTGTTTAAAGCCAAAGAAAACACTTTTTTTCCAGAATTGGCTTGTACCACATAATTCAGGAAAAGTTACCGCCCACTTTTTGGTACAAGTTGGTTCAGTTTTAGAAACCTGCTCAACTAGCACCCAGTAAATATCTTTACATTTCATATCCTCCAAGGGAACAAATTCGGCATTAAATAAAAATTTTAAATCAGTATTTCTCACACGTGCTTTTGGGCGACTCTTTAACAACTGTTTCCAGTTATAACATATTGCTGAACGTATTTGAAAATATTCTAGAAAGCTAGGTTCAAAATCAAATTTCACAATCATCTGTTCTGGGGTGAAAAATTCCCCTACATCATTCACAATATCTTGTATAAATTTAATAGCTTTATCATACCACTTTTTAAAAAATACATTGTTATTCTGCACTGTTATGTTCTCATTGAACCACAAGATTTCTTTTCGGACCGAGACAGCACCACTTGGAGGAAATAGAGACCTAAACTCATTCCACGCCTTCATGACTTGAGAATAAAATAATGGCACACGTATTTTGTTCCACTCGAAATCAATAGCACATCGACTTTTAAAAAAATCATAAATTTTGATACTAGGAAAAAATTCCAGAGTTTTTCATACAATTTCTTTTCTTCTTCAATAATATCTTCTTGTGCACTGATTTCTTTATTGTCTTTGGTAATTATTTTTGAAATACATTTACTTTTATAATTTTGTTTTTCTAAAGAAAGGAAATATTTGGTACTTTTTTTCTCCATGTTCGCACCATCTATCATTTGACCTGATCATTATGCCCTCAACCTGAATCGAAAACAAAAGTTGTAGCAATTTAAATTTTGCTAATTAGTAGTATTCGAAATTTTCAATCTTGAATATCTTCAACACTATAATAGATAGAGATGCCATTCCAACTTCTACTAGTGGCTTGTTGACCATTGCGCACCTAATGAATTAAAAATAAAAGTTGTAGCAATTTAAATTATGCTAAATAGCACCATTAGAAGTTTTAAATCTTGAATAACTTTAAAGCTATAATAGATAGAGATACGATTCCAACTTCTACTCCTGTGTTATGGAATAGTTGTACACTGCCATACCAATATGCTTTGAAGACACACACACTGAATTGCTATGCAGGAAATCATCTTTCCTAGTTGTGACTGTAATTGCGAGGCTGTCATTAACACGAACATGTCAGGAGTACAAAATAAATTTACCAATAACGGTTTATATATTTCTGCTTGCAACAGTTTTCAAGAAAGTTATACTGACACAGGATGTCAAGGGACTTGCAATATGTTCAAACCAGAGATGGCAAAGGTTAGCCAATTATCGACTGACCTGGTTAAACTTTTCAAATTCAGCCAGTTGGCCGGAGGTTTGTTTTTTTTTTAGCAAGTTTAAGCCGCCAGTTTAGACAGCAATGTGAACAGACACTTTTCCGACCGAAACACTATGTCTGTTAAGAGTCTGTGCTTTTCTTTAAAAAACACATTTTACTTGCAAATATAGAATGGTTACGGTCACCATTTATATGCGTTTTTAATGCTTGCACAACATTATTATACGATGTTCATCTGGCTGCAAGCATGCGCAGTTGGGGGACCTATTTATCCAAAGTTCCAAAGGCTAAGCTATTTACTCTTAAGATTCTAAAGGCGATGAGCAATTAGTAAGTCCACATCTCGGCATAGCTCGTTGTTTATATACGTATATATACATATATATATATATATATATATATATATATATATATATATATATATATATATGTGTGTGTGTGTGTGTGTGTGTGTGTGTGTGTATGTATGTATATATATACATATATATATATATATATATATATATATATATATATATATATATATATATATATATATATACATATCGTGATACACAACTCCCTAATTATGCATTATCTTATACATTTGACAGGACAGTTAAAATTTGCACATTATTTTGAGTCTCGCCAATGTAAATCCGCAAACACAAGACATATTCGGACATCGGCAGCCGCAAAGTACATATACGGTAAACTGGATTATATTATGGAATTTTTGCCGCACCATGGACAAACATGTGCAAATCTTTTTCTGATAAAAAATTAATGCAATTCTTTCGTAACTATCACATATATTTCCAGCATAGTATTTGCCTAATACTCCACATTTATGGCGGGGGGGGGGCACATTGCTTTGAACAGGACGCGTAATTGAATGCTTTTGGCTCTGATACTTACAAACACGAGATATTAAAGATAGATATGGCTTCAGGTCAATGCATTGTAATTGTATAATTTAAAAATGACATTATATATCGTTTCAGAAAGGAACATGTACGAGTGTTATGTAACAAGTAAGTAAATATTTTATCGGCAGTTCGGGTCTATACCGACCTAAATGTCACGCAAAGGTTACAGCAAGTAATCTAGTAGCTATAAGCCAATACAAAGCTAATAACACACTTCTTAATCATGTA
Organism: Hermodice carunculata; assembly: GCA_964020975.1. NCBI lineage: Eukaryota > Metazoa > Annelida > Polychaeta > Eunicida > Amphinomidae > Hermodice > Hermodice carunculata. Next base: position 9,778,140 of record OZ026624.1, on the reverse strand, counting down.
GACTAGCTATTACAAAGGACTGTTGGCAGACTAGATAAAGATTATATAATAATGCATTATGTGGATTAAATGCTTCATGTGGCTTACCCTACCTGAATCAATAAGCTGAGTAGAAGTACCATAGCAATTAAGAATATCCAGCAAACCTGAGTTGAGCATGAAAAGATTAATGCATGGCCGTACCATATAATATAATCTCCCCAGTACGATAGTGATGTGAAGGGCTTAATTTTTTTTGTAGAGAACATTTTAGTGCTCTCTGCCTTTTGCCTGGGCATTGCCGAATGTCAATTAATATAAAGCAGATCATGATTTGATTTAAAGAGAATCTTCTATAAGCATATAGCCCTGATTTTTTTTGCGGCATAAGAGCTGGGGGTTCTTTTAAAGATAAACCTTATCAACTGTTCTCAGTCAAGTAGGCCTGTTCCAAACATGCGCCCCCTAATGCTAATTAGTCCAGTACTCTCTTGTGTTGGAGGTGCATGTTGGTATTTTCTATAAACCTTTTTCTAACCTTGATATCTTTAGATTTATCAGTTATCAGTCATTTCTTACCTCTTTAGTGACAAGATAAATAAATTTTGATGTAAATTGTGACACATTTATATGTGTAAACTTATTGTTTGTTTCCGGAAGTGAATATGTTTGTCGTTTTCCTACCCCTAGCACTACAAAGTTATTAGACTATTTGGCACTAGGGGGCCATGTGTGGTGTCTCAAACATCGTTTCAAGTTCACCGGTTGGCCAAAAGATGTCTGCGCGTCATACATGTTGACGTAGCAAACTAGTTCAGATTTAGCGCCACTTTTGCCCTTTAGTTGTTTGGAGAAAATAGATTGACTTATGGCTGTTAAACTGAGCCATTTAAAAAGGCAAAGGTAACACTAACAAAACGCGACATAGATTCTTTTCCCCGTACCTGATAACACTTTCGGGATTGATGATTTATTCTGCAAACTTGCATCAATGAAGATGCTAAGTGACGCACCATGCTGACCAACTCCATTTAAATGCAAGCTGACTGCGCATGCTTAGTCGTAATTTCGCAGGTAAGTCGGCTGTAAAATTTACGAATTCGCGGCACGGAAGCAGTTTTGGCATGTAACGATATACAAAGTAAGAACTGTTGCTTATCTTTACAGTGAGTTTAAACAGGTGTGTTGACAAAGCGAACTGAACTGTAGTGTAGATTCCCAAATGAAGTTCCGAAAACACAGAAATGCTGAATTCCATGGTTCGTCGATCTACGTGTCAAGGCGATCATCAAGTAGCGCCGTTCAAAACGAGTTCGTGGGGCCTCGCTACCGTGCGGGATTCATCATCCTCAAAAATGTTCACCAATATGCCTCCAAGTTAGCAGTAGTTTAGTGATAAAGCAACAACAGAATTCTTATAAATTACTTAAATCTTGCCGATACAAGTCAGCAGAGCACCACAGATCATCACGATCAGAAATATATTCCTGTCCATATAATGATTACTCAATATAGCTTAACGGTTACACAATAATACATGATGACGTTTACCGTGACAAGTCAGCAGAGCATCACAGTTCTGATGATGGGAGATATACTCAATATGTACCGCAATTAAATACAGACGATTACTGATACAAATTAGCAGACAACCACAAATAATTGTGAGCAGAAATATTTTCTACAAGTGTAACAACTAAACTAATATTACAATTAAGGTTACCAGTACAAATACAAATAGCCTGACCGGACACGTATTATGGTTGTTATGCAAAACAGATCAGATATTAAATCACCATTGATGGCCTTAGCATAGAAAGAATATTGCATGGCATTTTTTTGGGGGGGGGGGGGGTGGAAGAGCAAGCAAAGAGAAAAACCATATCGATTGCACAGCAACTGAATTGTCGAAAACAACTCTTGCCAAAGTATATCTCAATATGTATTACACATTTTTGTCCTCATCTGACATACTGCAATATACTCTGGGCTTCGAACTAGAAAAAACCTCCGTCGGCTGATAATTGTACAAAAGAAAAACATAATATTCATAACTTTTTAGTAGCAAATTCACATACTCGAGTATTCTGCAAATTGAAACCTTACATGATCATCTGATGGGTATTTTTAAGTACAAATATAAAATAAAAATGCTTCAAGCAGTCTTTGCTGACTGTTTTAATCTAACTTCCACTGTTCACAACTGTGGTAAAAAAAATGTCTATATCATATCACCTACAATTGTAAAGGTTATGTGGGTCAAACGAAAATTATTCATTTTGGAACGAAAATTATTCATTTTCGTTTGATCTACGTACACAAGCCCATCTGGACTTCAGTCCCTGTCACAGTTTACTTTCACACGTGCTATCTTATGCATGCATTAACGATTATGTGTACTTTTGTGACAATAAACCATCAACTGATATAGTACATTTGTAACCTAACCTGCCAAGCGCAAGTTTGCCATGTAGCTTTTGTAATCAAACAATTAAGTTAGGGTTTTTTATTGCTTTTATTGCTTACCATCTGAATGGTTAAATAGCCGTAAAAGCCACTAAACATGAAATATCACAGACGTATGAAAAAGGTCCAAACAGAATAAAGATCATCAGACCAACACGACTGTTGTTGGAAATGGTCAGGTTTACTGCCGATGACTAACTCCGTGTATAACCATCAAAGTGTTTTTTAAACGATAGGTTCTGGCGAGTGGTATATTGTAGGTGCTAGGCTGTCTTACACTGTGCTTGAGACGTCTCTTAGCGGGAAGAAATACTGTAACTTATGGCCAAGATTGAGGATCTTATTGAGAACATTATGACATATTTTCTCACGCCTTTGGCTTGGGTACACCAGGGATGTGGACACTCTTTCCACACCCCTGGGCACACAAACCAGTTGTTCGCAATGCTTTGTGGTAACTCAGTTCAGGATGTATCACTGGCAGAGCTCCCCTCTGTAAAAACTCAGTCTGGTCACTTGAGCGTGAATTCAGATCAGCGTGCCATACCTCAGGCACATTCAAGCACCGGTCGAATTATACTACAAAATATGTATGTAATGCCTTTGTTTGCGACCCCGGCTTTCTGTAGCAGTCGGAGAAAATGGATGTTTTGAAATACATTGAAACAAATTTAAGTTATATCGTCATTTCATCTTAAACCGTTGGGAAAATACTGACAGTCCGGGGTTTCTGGACACATCTTACTGTACTGTCTTTACCTTTGATTTCTGGTATGATGGGTGATTTCTGGGAAAGGATGCGAACATTTCGAAAGTTTTATCATAGTTTATGCTCATAGGTTGATGGGTGTATGCTTACTATATGGTGAAACTATCCCTGGTAGAATAATTTGAATAGGCGACATTGCAAAGCCATGCACTTATGCAAAAATTTACCAAGACTAATTAAAATACTTAGACCTTTACTTTTCATAATTTGACCAAATTGAGTATCATTATCCAAAAACATGGCATTTAGCACAAAAGAAATTATTGTAGACTAATTGCACTTTTTCCTGGGCACGTTCAATGCATTTTAAAGGGTTTTTTCCTCATCTTCGATACTCCCTGCTTTAAAAATGTATATTCATTAGACAACGGGCAACTTCCTTCATCACACGCATGGAGTTTGTGCAAGACATGTACAGAAAGTATCGCACACGTACAGATGAATTTTAACGACTAAATGAATCATTTTGAATTGTGAATTAGTTGGGATTGCTAGTCATTCCTCGCCCAAGTAGAACAGTGATTTTCGTACCAATCATCTTGTCCCATTTGATCTAATATAAAAAGTATATCAAAAGTGTGCTTCAGGATGAAGGAATTTGGTATGTGAGATGATATAACCTATATATAACAGTATGTATGTGTCGCCTCATAAAAAAGGAATCGAGTACGTATTTGTTGCCTGATAAACATAGGGAATCGACCATTGTCTATGATATACACCAGCATTTTGTTTTTGTTACCTTATATTGATTTTATAAGTAAGCCACCCTGTTGAAACGGACATTGCATACTCTGATAGGGACAGTACCCCAACTGCAGATAATTTTTAAATGACCCGTTTCTCACCCCCACCCCATACCTCATATCATTTGAAGAAGAAGCGAGGCAAAACACACACACTTTGCCAGTGTCGGTCGGGCGGTCGGGCGATCTGTAAGTCGGTCGGTCCACAGACCAAACGATTTCCGATGAATAACTTGTGAATAACTTGTGAATAATTGTGTCCGCCCTAAAATTATTAGGACTTATTATGGTGGTCAATGGGTAACCCCTGTTGATTTAATAATCAGCAGACGACTCTCATTGACTTAAGGACCAGTTGCAAGCTATCAATGTTTTACCAACCGCATATCTTGTTCCAACAGATTTACAGACAGACATTGAAAAACAATAAAAATATGCAATGCAAATGATACTAGAAAAGAAGATTTGCTACAAAACAATTCTGACTTTGTGCGTTCAAAATAAGGCCAGATAAAAAATTCAAAGGTCCAAATGACCTTGACCGTTGACCTTTAGAGGTTACCTGTTAATTACAAAAATATGCAATGCTGCAATACCTATAATTTGGGTACAACATGGTCGAAATTAGATGGAAATTAACGTTAAAGTTATAACTGGATGAAAAAAATCAAAGGACCAAAGGACCTTGACATATGACATTTAGAGGTTGCATGTAAATTATAAAAATATACAGTGTTACAATGCCTACAAGGTGGGTCCAACATGATCAAAATTGGATGAAAAATGACCAAGTTATGGCTGGATGAAACTTTTTAAGGTCCAAATAACTTTAACCTTTGAACTTTAGAAATCACATGTGAATTACAATGATGTGCAGTGATACAAACCTATAAATTGAAGCTGGATTGGTTACCTGCACCTATAATAGTTTTGGATATATTCAAGATTTAAAATTTCAAATGCCCCTGATTTGCATAATCCTCAACATATTTTCTCCTTTTTATTAAAAGGGGCAAATTCATGCATAAACCTATAATCATGCCAAGTTTGAAGTTTCTGAGTGTAATAGTATTCGAGAATACTGGCGAACAAAATTTGGTAGTAAAGAAAAAAGAAAGAGACAGACAGAGACAGACAGAGACAGACAGACAGACAGACAGACAGAGCAACTCTAGGAAAACAGAATGTCGGTGTTGGCACACAGACATAAACATGCAACCAAAAATCCGTATTAACATTTGGGTTTATTTTCAACACCATCTGTTCACAGATAAGATTTTGGTAAATTATTCTGGTAAGACTTAAATCATTTTGTAGACTTCAATGCGTGACGTATTGCATTTTTGCACAACTATATATTAAGTGTGGGGTATTCATCTTTGTGCACAAAATGGTATATAGAAAGCCGCACCCACCCATTATTGGCTATCGGTTTGTTGGAGCACCTCTTCTTTACTTCTACCATGCTAATGAATCCACAAATCGTACCTGTATGTAGTTTGTTGCATATATTTGGCTTGGTCGTTACAGAATCGGACGTCGACTGGTCCATTCCACCTGTTTAAAATAAAACCCAAAAAACAAACAATTTGCACAGACTCAGAACCCCACAAGCGTTTCCTTACTGGTAATGGGTCCCCCACATAATAAGCAAACCAGAGATCGTAAAACTCATCGCTAGTTGCATGGAAACAACATCGTGTGAGCCGCTCACAAACACATATTACCTGTTTGTCGAGTTTCAAAGGTCCAACCAAACAAAAAGCTACATAAACGCTGCAAATAAAAGCTCTTCAGTAACTAAAAACCTATCAATCTACGTAAATAGTTCATGTATAATCTACTCTCTGTTATTTTAAAATAAACTAAGAGTGTTTGCATAGACTCTGCTGCCCATAAACCTATTAGACAATAATTGTTGAAAAATATTGCATGGTGTTATCCCACATGGTTGTGACGTTTCATATATGTCTATTTAATGCCACTTAATTTTGAAATGAGACTTTCCGGAATTGCTGGCTTCTGGCTTGCTATCGTTTAAATTAAACGCATATAGCTTGTGTCTGTGTATGCATCTATATTGAATTTGGCTTGTTTAAAATGCTGAATAACATAGCAAGCTGTTTTGAAATTAGATCAAAATTTATTTCATGTCAAAAGTAATTAATCCTCTACATAAAAGAAGCATAAAGCTCAAAATTGTTTCTGGAGATGAAATCAAAACTTATTTTTGGATTTCAAAATCCTTTACGGAAATCCATAATTCATGATCAACTATGAAAATACTAAATAGATTATTAAGCTCATTAAATGATTTATGCCGACTGAAACTTCTACGCAATTTGGCCACATTTACTGATTTCCATCTCTTTTTGACATCCACGAAAGAATTATTGAGCTCCATAAATTATTTACAAAGCTTCATAATTCATTTTACCTCCATGATCCAAAGTCAAAAACCTTGATTTTTCTCTTTTCTAAAAAGAGCCCAAAAATATGTTTATGGTTTGAAAATGTGTCTTTGAATTTTTTTCCTGAAAACCGTGTTCCAATGATCTCTCTTTTCGTGCGTACCCGCACTTCGGCTTGAAATGAAACATGGTTTCCCATAGCTAAGGTCACCCTGTCGGCACCAAAATCACGGTGTAACTAAGAACCAAGTCAAGTCTCGTTTTCAGTTGTCTTGTTCTCGATAGCTTGGAAAGCAGCGTGTGCCAAATTTCCAAGCTGCTTCTCTCAGACTGCCATGATCATATTATAGCGCGCTTACCCGTCATTGTGACTTCACCGCCGGTAGCTTTTTATTTAAATATTCGGATACCTCAGAGCAACAACAAAGAACATAGATTGTTATTAAGAAATATTAAAACGAATAACCATATACAAATGCGTATGTTGCACTATATATATGTATGTATATATATATATATATATATATATATATATATATATATATATATATATATATATATATATATAGTATATATATATATGTATATATATATATATATATATATATATATATATATATATATATATATATATATATATATATATATATATATATATATATATATATTAGGAACGAACCACTGTGCATTAAGTGCTCCGTTATATAGTAAATCGACCCGAGTAGTCCGAGTGCTCAGAACTGGCCGAATGAGCAAGTTACCGTTATGTGTGAAAATATAAGCTATATTGTTTTTAAAATGTGAAAAAAAATAAAGAACATATAAATGTTAAAGTAACTCATACCATATATATATATCTTTTGTCTAGAATTTATACAAATAGAGACTCCAAAGCAGGCAGTTTTTATCACATTTGTATTACTTCATTTACTGCTCAATTTTCGAGCTCAATAAATGAATTATGCAGTTGAAAATCATTTTTGAAATCAATAATTGTTTCCCAGAAATGATTTTCGAGCTCAGTAATTCAATTTTTAAAATAGATCGATTCATGGATTTCTGAGCCCAACAAGTCAGATGATTAGCTCTTATTCTTTTTAAATCGGTTAATTTGTTGATTCCATTTATCCTTTGTGGCACTCCAAAATGAGTTATCACGTAGATCAGAAATTAAATAATAGACTCAAACGACTTTCACGCGTCACTTGAAAATGTGGAGGTACGCTTGAGTTTGTATTGGAATACTAAAGATGCTGACAATTATCATCATGACCCATCTGTTTTTCCCGCTTTTTAGGCTGTAGTTTTCAAGTGTGTTGTCAATTTTGGTTGATGGTTATAACTATATTTACGAGGCAAAGGAGGACTGTGAGAGACCTGTGTTCAGCTGACCTTGGATGCACAGGCTGAAATGGTTCGGTAATCTTTAGTATGACATCAAGGTCATTTTATTGCAAGACCATCATCACTGATTTAGATCTGATCTTTTTCAATTATGATGGTGGAAAAAATCATGAGTATGTGATAAAAAGGAGTGAATCAGTTTGGTATAGTGAATTATTCACACATTAGAAATCTCAGTAACCCCTCTTATGGTGTCTATGTCTTAAATTGATCGCCTTGGCAAGAAATTGTACTGATTTTAAGGATTTTTTATTGACTTAAATTAAGCTTAATGAGAAAGGACTTTCCAAAAACGCAGTTTGGACAACTAAAAGGTGTGGGTCTATTCTATTTAGACCTACTTCAAATGAACCTGGATGTCTGCCCAAGTGATAGGACTTGGTCAAAACTGATTTTACCCACTACCAATTCGTTGGTTACCTCTTCCAAGATAGGTAGACGATGTTATGATTCATTTGAATTGCATAGCTATTGGTCATGGATCCTTTGAATAGTGAGCCCTGGCGTATCTATCTATTTTGAATACACTATTTAATCTGGCACAGTTGCAATCGAATTCAGATTTATTTCATCATTATCATAAAAAAAAACTGTTGTCCACTTCTCATTTCAATCAACTGTTTGTGTATTTCGCAAATATTAGGTCGGTCTAACGTTTTCTTTATCAATATTGTTGAAGTAAACGTTTCAAATATAGTGCGACTGGAAGGGGTTTTTTTTTCCATGTTCATATGACTATCATGTAGCTTGCTGCTGTGGAAAAATTATGCCATTGATAGCAATTATATAAAGACCCGCCGGTAGTTTGGGACCTGTATCCAGAATCACGGCAACCTGCTCCACTAAGCTCCATCTTTGACAAAGCAAGCCCCAAGGCCCGTCTGCCCAGTGCTGCTACTTGATTCATAGCCTGGGGGGCGACTTCAGTGTCAGATATAATGTTCCTATTCTCGGGCCCACCGCCGCCCAGAACTGGTAACTTCAAGGCATTTGAATGCTCACACTAGGAAAAGTCCTATTATATATTGTACATAACATTCATTCGACAAATTAACCACCCCTTAACACTGATCACACATACATTTTGGATATTACCTCTTCAATCAGGACTAACCCACAGGGACTTGGCTGCCATTTTGAAAATTGTGGATTCTACACCCAATGGTTTGTAAATGAAGATAATAATGGGACGATCTTGGGGGGTCTATATAAACTTTCAGAGTATTAATAATGATAAGATGTATGCTGTTTTATGGGGTATATTATTTATTAGGCCTCTTACTATCTACCAAGCCCAGCCAGGACATGTTCACAGGCTGGACCATGAATAAATCAATGATAGTCAACGAACAGTGTAAGACCACATGCCAAGCATTTTGAGATCGAATACGACGGTGTGCAAACTTGGGTACATTTGATTATGTTCAGTCCACCTCGTTCACTTTCATCCATGCACATTGCAAACAGTGCTGAAAATCCGTGGACGCAATTCATTTTAATATTCAAATCAAGTGTACTTTTTGTGCGACTGTCCTACAATGCCTTGTGCCAAGTTCAAAATGGCGCTCACCAATACCTGCATCATTTGCCGAGGTATCGTATCGCATTTGGATTTGTAACTAAAGAAGATAAGTGCTTCAGACACAACCGAGCTGGCAGATTAAAGTTAAGATAGCAACTCATGTTTAAAAAAATACTTTAATGACCGTTAGGCCAGGTAAGTCGGAGAACGAACACCTACAATCTAGCAAAATACTACGATAACGATCACCGAACAACCACAGCTATGCTAGGGCTATGCTGTTTTACTTTAAAAAAAAACGGGGCTATGCATCTATAAGCTGTTTCCCTGACCCAAGTTAACTCTCCAGACAAGTTGAAATAAAATGATATGTTTGCATTGACCTTACTGCAAAATAACAACACACGACGGCCACTTTCTCGATAAAATCTTTCAGACTCGATCAATTTATATTAGGGAAGGACGGCTTCAAACTTTTATTTTCATGTGTCTCATATTTATTTAGAGCCAGTAGGGTCTGTCGGGTTACCGGAACCACAAATATATTTTTGTTAGGCCTATGGTAACTTGCCCATTTGTTGAAACTTGTTTAAAATGGAATTATCTTTCCCCTTTTGACACATTACCTCCTTTGACGTCAGTTTAGTTTGTTACTTGGGCACAGCCGGGGGCACTTGTCGATCACATAAATTCCAATTTATGTGATGGCCAATTCACTGACTTGTAGGAAATATTTTTTTATAAATTTGAGTGCGGATGGACATTAACGCTGTGCTGCACACTTTGGTCCATATGCTACACATTTTGGTTCCTGTGCTCCACAGTTTGGTTCTTGCGCTGCACTTTTTACCCTTCTCAATATTTAGTCTCACAATAACATATACATATGATCATACAAAAGGGGGAGGAAGAGTGCATGAGGAGTCAAGACTCCTCGATTCAGACTCAGATTAAGATTGTCTTTATTCAACATAAAGGCAAAATGTACAAACATACAGAATTTGGTCATTTAATAAAGAGACTGACTGACCATGTGAAGTTAGGACAAGTGCACAGGGATCCAAAGGATCTATTTCCCCCGCCACAATATACAGACGAAAGCTATACAATGTATACAGTATGTCTGGATGCACAAAAAAAACTATATGTTTCTTGGGCCTTGTGACCTTGAAAATAGATCAAGGTCAAAAGCAATATATGGCGCACATGCCTTTGGTATAATGCATCTCTGGTGTCAATTTCATTATCTCTAAGGGTTCTAGAGAAATGCTGCCAGACACACAGAAATGAATATGGTCTTGGGCCCTGCTTCCAAGGTCAAAAACAATACACAGCGCGCATCCCCGTGGTATGATGCATCTCTGGTATAAATTTCATTATTCTATCTCTTAGGGTTCTAGAGATATGCTCCCGGACGGACGGACGGAAACGGCCCCTGTCCCTACTAATTCTATGCCCCTTGGGTGGCGGGAGACAACAATAAATTACCGTATATACATTAGGTCAGGATGACCCAGCTAAGGAGGAAAACATCCGCTACGCTAAGGCCACCTATGTTCCTGAAAATTACACCTGGTTTCAACGAAACGCAGAAATCGATTTGTTACAGTAAAAGACATACAGCTAATATACAGAGTAACACATATGCTACAAACATAGTAATCAATGATGGAACAGGTTTCACAGTATTTGTTTATATAGAATGATTTAATATATCGAGAGAAACCCGAATGCGAATGTGTATGAATTTTTTCGGTTGTGCCCTAAGGTGTGTCTGAGAGTAATTTAGGAACATAATATCGGATACACTTTTCAGTGGTGGCATGCTGAGGAACAGCGTATCTAGGATATCACGATGTCTTGTGGCGTATGAATGGGAAATGGCTAAAGTTGAAAACATGTTATAACAGTAGCCAGGTAATTCATTTTTTAAATTTCTGTAGCAAAATTTTAGCACTTTAAGTTTAAACAAATCCGGAACTTTTAAAACTTTAAAAAAAGCGCGTCAGTGTGTATATAGTAACGTGTAGAACATATGGAACAGATGGCTGATTTTAGTAGTTTAAGAAAACGATCACATGAAAAGCCCCAAGCAAGTATCAAGTAATTGATGTGCGGTAGGAAGAGACAATTATAGATTAGTAATAGGGTATTTTGGGGCAGGAAATTGTGTAATCTGTTTATTATGCCATTGGTACGAGCAATTTTTTTGCAATTTTATTTAGATGTGCATTCCAGCAAAATTTTTCATAATCGTTAATCCTAAGAAGTCAAACTAATTTGTTCTTTCCAAATATGTAGCTATTATTTCAAGATTGACATTAAGATCCCACTTACGTTGAGGAAACGAGAACGGCGTATATTTAGTTTTGGATACATTAAGGGATAATTTGTTTGCTTTGAGCCATCTACATATTTTGTAAAACTTTACCAACTCGTTTTTCTGAAAGAAACTATCATAACATTAAACCTACATCAGTATCACTAATTTACAATTACTTTGTTGTCACGTTAACCTTTATGTACACATATATAAGAATACTAAGTGATACTTTGCTGCATGGCTGACAATATTGCTGGCGCTGCAATATGAAAAAAGAGTGCACTGGTTCACATGCGCACAATTGGCATTGATTCGACTAGAATTGTTCCCAGTTTATTTGAAAGCGTTCTCCATTTTGAGGGGTCCATTTCAAAAGTGAGATTAGTAAAATTAAAGATTAGTATGACAAGATTCATATTTAAATGCTGGAGATCTTAGTGCCGGACTATTACAATCGTCACGTTTTGCTGTAGAGTATATGGCCTGTGTGTGGACAAAAATACACATTTCAATAATGAAGTGCAGTAGTACATGCCTTTGTGTTGGCACCATACATGTGATAAAATATACATATCTTTTATTCAACAAATAAATGTATACACGTACAGTAGCTTCGTTTTTTGAGTTAATTCACTCATCATTTTAATTTCTTGCCACGCCTCTTGTAAGGCTCACAAATCTTGTCAAACACTTTCCTTTTACTTTACCGAAGATATCCCATGAAGTGAAATTATGACAATTATCTCACTCATTTGTAAGATGTATAAATTGCTTTAAATATATTTCGTTACTCTTGTTATTCTCATGAACTGCATTAAACCTCCAGTTCAGTTCATATCTAAACAAAGACCAATAACATGTATTTACGCCATCCTTCATATGTGGTAAAAGCTACAACTCTACTTATAAAGTTTATCCAGTCGTACTTTTTGTTTATACTACTGTATACAATTACAGTGTCTTTCAAGTTTATGTTTACATTTTCCATTCTCATTAGATAAAAATGTTATGTACCTTTCTTCTTAAATCTCGTACACAATTACAATTCACAAAAAAAGTTCATTGTCACCTTTAGCTTGGTACTGTGGACATAAAGAGTCTCCCACAAGTTTCCACTTGTATGGTATATAATAAATACAAGGTAATATTCTGTGTAATAATTTAAAATGAAATTGTTTTTACTTGTTATCTATGAATACATATTTAGATGTCCATACTTCAGACCAATAACTATATATATATATATATATATATTAGAAAAAAGACTGTCTTCAAAATAAATTACTAGAATTTAAAGATCATTAGATTGAATCAATTGTCTTTTTAGTTCTCTTTTACATCTTACCCTTTGTGGTATAAATTTCAAAGAGTTTGGTAGTTCATCTCACAAGTAGGGTCCTATAAATTTAGTTGAGTTCTTACCATAATTCTTTTCAGCACGGGAAGAAACAGGTTTAGCCTTTGCCGTTGAAAGTAATTATATAAAACACTAGTCTTGGTAAACTAATTATCATATGTGGTGAGTATATTCTCATTAATTTGATTACGTCCAAAAATGATTATAGAATGTTTGTAGATGTCACGTACTTTTAGAAAACTGAAAAGAATCTTTAAGGATTTGTCCTGTAAGAACTGTAATCTGTTCAGGTTTGAATTGGATGTTTCATTAAATACTTCAACTCCGTGTGATATTCTTGGGTAAGTAAATGAGTAGTACAGGATCCTGGCACAATTTGGTGGATTACTATGCCGAATATACTTGAAACAGTTGCGATACTTCACGATCCTGATTGCCGTTTTGTCCACATGTTCATTCCAATTTAGTTTATCTTTAAGGATAATTCCGAGGCATTTTGCCGATTGTACTCTTTTTTATAACATGGTTCCCGACGCTAAGATTTGAAAATATATTCTGAATATGACGTTTGGTGGTAAATATGCTGCAGCAGGACATTTTACTGTTCATTGTGAGGGGTTTTTTTTCGCAGAAACCCACTTATATGAATTCCCAAAAAATGTTCAACTTCAAATTTTGAATAACTTAGGTTTTTTCCTGATATAAATATGTTTGTATCCTCTGCAAATAATCTGATACAAATTTTGTCCTGGAATGCAACTATGGATATTATTTTTGTAGATTGAAGACAAAAGAAGGCCTAAACCAGAGGTTTGTGGTGCACCTCAGGAGATTGAGATGGTACTTTATTTAGCGCCATTTGAGTGAACATATTGTTTTCTGTCTTTTAAATAACAATCAAACCACTATAATGTTTCACCTCCTATGTCATTATGTTGTAGTTTTTGAAATAGTATGTCATGGTTCACGGTGTCGAGGGCTTTAGCCAGGTCTATGTATATTCCAAGTACATCAATACCAATATCTTGATTGGATTTAATGTTATCTGCAAGCTCTATCAATGCCAAAGATGTGGATATGTTGAAATCCAAACTGATATTAGCATATGTTTTGTGACCGCGGAACGGCCGGGTCTTGCCCCAGCAACCTTCGGCACCAATCACCTAGCCGAAAATGGGAAACGCACATACCAACTGTGCCAAATCTCCATTCCAAAAAGTATAAAATATTATGGCCTTTTAAAAATGAATATAATATTTTGTGCATTGATTTCTCTACTAACTTTCCAAAACAGCTGAGGCGACCTATAGGTCTGCAGTTTAACAGAATACGGGTGGGGGTTTTTTCGATTTTTATATAGGGAAGCTACTCTGGTAAACTGAACTATTCAATGAATCATTGAAGATAATTTCAAGAGACTACACTACTTCATCCATTGTATTTGTTATCCTATTAGGTGGGCTGTCATCTGGCTCTCTGGCTTTTAAAGCTTTATTTCCTTTTTTTTCGGACTTTAGTTCTTCAATGCTTGTAGGGGTAAGGTACATTGTTTGGGGTGGGAAAAGGTATTCTTAAAAAGGATTCAATCGATTCAGGGATACGTGGGACTTTAGAAGGAAGGCCTTCATCAATGTTTCAAAACTATTCATTGAACGTTTCAGCTATGTCTGCAATATTTGATATGTTCCGCCCATTTATAATCAGTTTCTCAACAGGTCTCCTTTTATTATATTTATTTGGGTTGATAATTTTGACAAAAGTTTCCCAGAGAGTTTTGATTGAGTTATTTAGGGTGTTGAATAGTTCATTATTTATATAGTTTCATAGCTGCGTGGATGGTGGCCGTGTGTTCCTATAGGTGGTGTACTTTCTTATATTTTCTGGGATTGGGTGTCGTAATATAAGTTGATACAGATTGTTTTTAACGATGTATACATTTTTACAGACGCGGAGTAACCCAGGTTTTATATTTGGCTCTCTTGCGTGAGAGTTACTTTTCTGGAAAATTTAACTCAAACAAAGAAGTGTAAGTAGAAACAAAAATATCACATTTTTCGTTTGATGATTTATTTTGATGACCAGTCTATTTCTACTATTATAAAGGCAGATCTGAATAGATTTATGTTACTTTCATTGTATACACGTATGAGGGGCCTTTGTTTTATCATATCTTTATGAGAGGTACCAAACAAAAGAAAGGTAAGTTGGTGATCTGTGATATCTGTAAGAAAATTCCTTAGGATGACTCTATCATTTTTATCTGATAATTTTAAATTTAAATATACATGGTCAATAAGTGTCGCTGTCGTCTCTGTGAGTCTGGTTGGAAGTGTAATACATGGCATGTCATCATTGATGATCAAGTTATTGATATAATGTTTGGTGTCTTAATTTTGCATATTGAGTAGATTGACATTGATGTCACCAAAAAAAAAACATTATTTGTTTCATTATTTAACTCTTGGAAAAGTGTCCTAAATCCGTCTGAATATCAACAACGCTACCTTTGTTGTTGGTGTATATAAATGGTTATAACTCCATAAATTGATTCCTGAGTGTGATTACCAATACAAATTACTACAACATAACTGACTATTTGTAAAATAAGCCTTTACATCATTCCTGGCTGTGACGTTTACAGGTGCTCCTTTTCATAAATGCCGGCTCCAGCAACTTTAGAGCTACCTGGTTGTTTAGCAATGTATGCGAATTCATAACTATTAAACACACCCGAACATGCATCTTCATTGCTACCAAATCCTATCAATGCAATTACATCAAACTTGTGAACAAGTGACTCGGAGTACATTTTCAAAAACTGACAATATTTGAATAGGCTGGTAGTATCTTGATGAAATAGTGATAATTTGTAGTTGCTGTTGTTTACTATACCATTGAATTCATGTTCATTTACACATGAGCATCAGAGTCCGCCAAATGTCTATTTTTTAATTATTTTCCTAATATACTTTGTGAAGTTACTTCCTTCCAGGAATTTTTCCAGTTTTATGCGGTTATTTTCAAATAATAGTTCCAATTCAAAATTTGTAATCCAGGAGAAAGGTAAATTTTCCCTGTTGTCTAGGAGTCTAGTAGCAGTCACCTGGTTAGATGAAATACGGTCCACAACAGAAGCACCATCCCTGCAACGTAACATCGAAATCTATAGAAAATATTTTTGGTGCTTAGTTAGCACCAGTAATATTTTCAAAAGATTCAGCAAATGTGTTGTTGATCAATAATGGCTATTTATAGGCCTTTACTCTGTGCACCATAAATAAAATAAATATGTCGTGGGTGTATAAGTGTAGAACAGTCTACACACTCGTCATCATTGAATATTTCAATCAAAATCATAGTTCAAGCCACTGGGACTAGTTACAAAGAGCTTCGGGCTCCTGTGGTTCTGAGAATGTCGTGACTCAGTACAGGTTCGGATTAGTCCGTTCCTGTTTCGCGTTTTAGTGTCAGCAGAGAGACGGCAACGGACACCAACTTGCTCATTAATTCTTAGGAAACCATGCGCTAACCAAAAACTAGTGACTTCAACTATGGCTACGAGTTAGCCTTTTAAATGTCCCTTGTGTAATACAAGCAACTTTGGTAGCCCGGAACAAGAAACAATATGGCAAATCTGCAATGATTGTGAAAAAGTAGGTCTGTTTAAATTCAAGTATCAAAGAGTCAAAATCGTCAGGTGGCCCGATTCTTAGGGGGTTATCACACTGGGCAGACATGACTACAGTCTGTTCACTCCGCGTTGGCAAAGACATGAATACGTAAGTATTTCCAGCCTCTGGTAAAGAGGCCTGGAAAGTGCCTGACTGTGACGAATCACATTGTATCTATGTGCGTACATAGTACAACATCCAACAGCCACACGTAAATTATTCTAGTATTCTTCCAGAATAATGCACATAGGGTCACTAGTTGTAATAGTAAACATTTATTTTTTCACAGCCAGTTTTACAGAAGAAACAATTCAACACATTCTCAAAATTTCCATCTTTCGGGGGTGTATTATGACCAGTAAGACCATACTTTCCACATTCATGTCAACATAAAGTTATTAAGTGCAGCTTTCCTCTATTACTTTGGAAACTGACCGCACCCACCTTCATCCCCGTAGCAAGGGTGCACAGGTCTACAATTGTCAATTGGGCCTGCATGAAAGCACTTCACCCTTCATGCCATTATGGCAGCGGTGTTCGCTGGAAAACCAAGTTACATTTAACAACTGATCATCACTAAATGCCTGAATGAACTTACTCAAACTGACACACGACAATCATCATATGGAAATAATGCTGACTGGATCAAGTTTACCATGTCTTATTAATGACAGTATGTGGTGCGATATTTTGTCATTGGGGGTACTCAAATTGAGGTATAAATCTAGTGGTGCCTCGTTCATGTTCGATTGGATGCACACCATTACGAGGAATACTACATGAACTTTACACGAATATAAACCGTTAAGTTACATAAAAGTTAGATATGTCTACTGATTGCAAGATGAACTTGAAATGAACTTGACCAAACCATGATAGTCAATGAAGGCATGGTTGGGGTCATTTTTGGCCATTTTGAGGACCTTATTGGTCACAGCCATAAAAAAAATTACGAAAAATTAGGAAAATAGTTCTTGACATATGGTGGGATATCATTTTCAAGTTTCCGACCAGGAAATGCCGTAAGAAACAATTAAAGAAAATTAAACCACCAGTTCGGGCTAACTTAGCAGACTTCTTTAAAAATCACCCTGATACCGTACGTTAAGAAAGTCTTATTCTAATTTAAAGAAACTTCCCAGTTAATCATGATGGCGGCCATCTTGGACTATGATATCTAAAGCGAGTCTTTGTTTTAAAAAATTCAAACCCAAGCCGTTTTTTAGAATTCATCTAATTTCGTCAAACATTTCATTTCTTTTTTTAAAAAATCCACTTTTCCATTGGCATCCATTCGTGCGTATGGCTCATTTTCTAAAATTATCTCAGTATTTTGGAACATTGTGGGGTTGGGTTTTTTGGGGGTTTTTTGGGGGGGGGTTGTTGGGGGGGGTTTGTTTGTTTTTGTTTTTGTTTTTGTTTTGTTTTTGTTTTTTTTGATAATAATAAAGTATCAAAGTGTGGAGATGTTGGACAAACCTAACGTTGTTTTTCCAACATCTCCATATTCTGATAATCACTTTGATGTAGGTGCACGTATATGGGTCCACATAGTCAGAGGTAAAAGGCAGGTTGACTTATTTTCAGTGCCATTTCAAGATCAAATAAAGGTCAAATATTCATTGGTATTGTATATTCTCACTGAGATAAGATTGGTGAAGATAAGTCATCTCCCTGAAAAGTGAAGAGTGTACAGTTGCCACCAGATGGCATCGTGGCCTCAATATGTATATTGGCATTAAACATCCAATCAATTCAGTAATGATCCGCAACCGACCGAGGGATAAACATACAAAGCATCATCACTTTCAGGGTTGCCATCTAAATTTCAAATGTCACAGATACAAAATAAAAAAACCAACACTAAAAGTGATTTAATATTTTAAAAGAAATAGATGTCCACTGTACATGCTCACCTGAGTGCGGACAAGTGTCACAATATCCGCACCGTATGAACCACACCCATGGATTATTATTGTGGGCAATTTACTGTCAGACCTGCTGCACGTATATAAACTAGATTCCTGTATTATGTAACTAATTATCAATTAGAGTGTACTATTCATGCCCGTTTTCATGTGTGTCAGTTGGATTAGATTGGAGTGGACTGTTACAATGATTTTTGTGGAAAAATGAAGTACTTTAACGTTTGCAATGTTAATTTTGCGAGTTCTGCATATTCTTCTGGTCATAGTTATTGCGCGCCAAGACATTGTATTGTTCAGCAAAACAGCTTTGATATGTAATAAAAAGAATAGCGACTGGATAGTGTACCAGTGGGGGCATAACAGTTTCCCACGCACCCTACCCCCCCCCCCTTTCCCTTCTGATCAACACGCATCATCAACTGATACCTGGGGTGGCTTTTTGACGGGTGGTTCGAACGTGTATTGGAGCCTCCGAGCAGGGGAATGGGGGGGGGGGGGCTGGCACCCCTCCGGCGGTAACAACTTTTTTACGAAATAAAGGGGGAAGTGGCATCCTGTGTTGCCTTCTAATGGTCAAATTTATCTTAAAATATGAGATTAAAAAAACTCACTTTAAGCTGATTAAATATATATATATTTCTAACCACGATATATAATTATATCATTCTCCTTGGGGAGTAGAGGTCGTTCGAACCACAAGCCCCAATCCCCGATCCGCCAGAGGATCGGAAGTAAGTTATCTGACGTGTTCAATGATGAGCGGTAATATATGGTTGCCTTTGTTTGATATATGCGTGGATTTGGTCCTTGTGGATTCATACACTATAGTCAGTCTGGTCACGAAGAGATTATATTATATGGCGTGTAACGACCTGCATGTGGAACTGGATGTTTAAAATATCTGGCTGGGGCGCAAGCGGGCGAAGAAAATAGTTACCGAACACAGCTCTAGTGAAAGCTATTTTGTATCCATATCTCATTCGCCATTCTGCCAATAAAAAAAATATCTGGTGTACCAATTAACCTTAGAAATATAGGATTTCCCTTATCCTTGCATTCTTATATCACAGTTCGAGGCGAATTTACTCAAATTACGGCCTCTGAAGAGGAAAAATGTGGACTACAAGACTGATTTCTGATTAACACATCCAGCTCAAAACCCCACTCATTCATTTGAATTCTGTGGCCCAATGGGCTTCTTTTGCTACTTGATTTCATCTTATCCCAGTTCAAAATGTACGTTTAATTATTAAAAACGTAAGATCATGTTTTGACCAAGACATGTTTGTAGAAACATTATTCGCCAATTCCCTTGCAGCTGCCAAAAAGAAGCAGTGCAGTTTTTCCCGTTTTCCTTATTACGTTTTTGGCATAATCAACTGTATTGTTGATGCCTTAATACAGAGAATGCGGTCAGTTTCCAGTTGTTAGGGAAAACTCAAAAGGTTATTGTTTCCAGATGACGTCAGAAAAATGAAGCACGTTCGGCATACCACAGTTAATAGGTTAGGCGTAGCTGCAGTAAAGCAAACATTGAGCTATATAAAGTCGAAAATGGAAGCTTGACTATACATACATTGTGTAGTGTCATATTTTGACAGCGACTTTGCATAAGTAATTGAACATTTTCTGCTCTATAAGTTTTAAGTGCCTTAGATATTTTTGCTTCCAGACACCAAATTCCTAAGTTAGAAGCTTTGTATTATCATCAAGATTTCTCACAGTTGGAGGACTGTACGAAAACAAAGGGTATATAAACTCTTAGGTAAGAATTTATGTCTTGAACTCGGCCATGTAATCCGTTGGTACAAAACCCAGTACAGTGGAATCTCCTTATTACGGCTACCCGAGGGACTGAAAAATGAGGTCTTAACAGAGGAGTGGTCTTAATGGGAAGATGATTTAGGTAACACAAAAAGGGATTGTAAATCTGTGGTCTTAAAATAGAATTTGTCTCTTTACGGAGGTGATCTTTATTGGAGATTCTGTTGTATTCAGGCAAATGTTGGTAGGCAACATATTTTATCCATTAGCCTACAAAAACTCACTAAAGCTCCTCTGACTACTAATAATATTAGATTCAAATCCTGATAAAAGGTGCCTTCATTCTAGTAAAAGCATGGAGAGAATTCCAGGGCAGAAAGTATGGTTCAGGTCAACACCTTATCTCGGTGCCCCAGATCTGGGCACATTAAAATAAAGCTTTTGAGTCAGTCTGCATTCAAGCAAAGAAATAGTCGACTTTACTGGCATATATTCATTACATACTACAATTAACATGTTTTGCAAAAATGAATTGAATTGTAAAATTAACACCGAACATAAATTTGATTGTGTGTCTCTAATCCAAACTACTGGAGAGCATCTGCATGGTGCATAAAATTATCATAAATTATACAATCCGGCATAAACTTATGATAAATTATACTATCCAACAAGTATCGCATTATAAAAATAAACACACTGAAATTGTGACCATGGTGCACCTGAAGTAGTAAATGTGGTGTGCCGCAGAACACCCAAATCAATCAAGCAAATTCCTGCTGTGGTATTTGCGACTTGAACACCGAGCACCTACTTTAGACGGACAATTCACCTCAAAGGCAGCCATGTCCGTAACACAGCAAACACATAGCTGTAGTCTCAGGTATGGGGTAGCAAGCATATAACATCAATTTTTTTTCGGCTGGTTTAATTCATTACTTGGCCTGAACCAGTTCAGTGCACGAAATCGTTACGTCAATCATTTTGGTCGCCGAAATTGTAAAGTTTATCAAGTTTATCAAGAGAATTGTTAAATTGTTATTGTTGACGTTATTGGTTAAGGTCACCATTGCACATGGTTGAAGGGTCAAAAGGTCAAGAATGTAAAGCATTTTTTTTTCTAAATGTAGCAATCTTCATTTGGCCTCATATTATATATATATATGGTCTTGCACTTTTTAAACATGTATGTAACATTGAGCTCAGTGCTTTCTGTGATAACTGGAAAACTCGGGTTTTTTATTACCAATAATACACCATGCAGATTTTGGCAAATCAGAAACTGTGTAGTGTAACCCACAGCGAGCAGCAAGACTATTTGTTTCAGTGTTTGAGGTTTCAAACCCATTGTTAGCACAGGACAGGTCGTCAGAGGGGTGAGAGTTCCCTACGCAGATAGACTGTGCTCTCTTGATTATTACATCAGTGGAGCGCCAACATCACTTTCAGAATAGCGATACGGAGTCTCTCTACGCTGGCAAGGGTGCTAGACGCAATAATTGGATTCTTTGGGACAATCTGTGACAATATTTTCGCCTAAAAAATAAAGTCGAAAATTCGACCCTAAAATTTAGGGTCGAATTTTCGACTTTATTCTTAAATATTCGACTTTTTGCACTAATTACCAGAGGATTGAAAAAGTCGAATATTTAATTTTAAAAAATATATATTTGACTTTTGTTTTGCATATCCCCCCCCCCCCCGTGTCATCTCAAAAAGTCAAATTAATATTGAAGTTTATTCTCTTTTATTCGACTTTTTTATCTTAAATATGCAACTTTTGGCGCCATCTGGTGGGAGATTAAAAAGTGGAAAATTTAACTTTCGCTCCATGTGGCGGAAGAATGAAAAAGTTATGGTGGCACAAAGGTCCCAACTAAAATATTTTTCTCTCTCCATAAAAATGCGAAGGCAAAAACAAGAAAATAAGAAAACAGAACAGCGAAAACAAGAAAACACGAAGGCGAAAGCACTAAAATATAAAACACGAAGGCGAAAATGCGAAAACACAACCGCGAAAACACGACAGAAAATATGTCGTGTTTTCGCACTCGCATTTTCGTGTTTTCGTGTTAGCATTTTCTCGTTTTCTTGTTTTACTGTTTTCTTCCTTGGTCGAAAACAAGAAAACACGAAGGCGAAAACACTAAAATGTAAAACACGAAGGCAAAAATGCGAAAACACAACCGCGAAAACACGACAGCAACTATGTCGTGTTTTGGCACTCGCATTTTCGTGTTTTCGTATTAGCGTTTTCTCGTTTTACTGTTTTCGTTTCTTGATCGAAAACGTCACAACTTGATAGAGGAAGTAATTTGGGATTTTCAGAATTTCACGAGCAAGTTTTTTCAAGATGAGGTTTATATTATTATATTATGCATGTACATACATCATTTATGTTAGCTAACGGAATTAATCTACTGGACACTTTAACTTTTATAGTTTGTAATTGTATTTTACAAATGGATTCAAAGGAAATGTATGGACGCACCATTTTATAGTTTGTAATTGTATTTTACAAATGGATTCAAAGGAAATGTATGGACGCACCAAATAACCCGTTTGATTGGTGCCCCTGTTGTAACCGGGTAGTTTTCCAAATACATTGTAGAACTGCTTAGCGGACGGCTATGATACCAAGATTGAGCGAACAGGTAAAACTGGTATTAGAAAGCACACTTTTATACAAGTTGCATTTGTGATAATATTTACTGTAAATATTACATTTTTATCCTTGAACTAAACACTGTACACAAGCCAACAAGCATATAAGTAAACAAACAAATAAACTTAAAGCCAGTCATGTCAGAGGAAATTGATGCTGATTCATGGAAATCCTGGTGACAAAATTATCAGTGCCAAGGACCAAGAGGACAAGTCCTTAATAGGTTGTGTTCGTGTGGAAAAATACTCGTTTGTTGGAAAAAAAAATGGGTCTTTAATACAGTGGTGTGACGTAAAAGTCATCACATTTACCCCAATATGTCATGTCATATGAAAAAAAAATGCATTCACTTTTTGTTGCTGGAACAATGCGTGCATGTTGCACCGAAACCTGTCCGTGAATTTCACTGGCATTAATCCCAGAACTCCGGTTCGGTGGTTGATCCCTTAAAAATATTGCTATTTAATAGTTTTCATTGTAATACATAATTGAGATCTTTGTGGCAGATTTTTTCTTTGTGGCAGATTTTTTCTTTATTACATTTCTAGGTTTAAATCTTGAAGAAATTTGGCACAATCAAGGAAACAGTTCAGGCATATACCCTTCAAAACTATTCAAATCAGCAATCAAAAGTAAATTCTGTACTCAATGGGGGCAACATTTAAATTCTCAAGGTGATCAAGATAAAAAATTGCGAACGTATACTCTTTTTAAAACGGATTTCAATTCAGAATTATACCTTCACCAGATAAAAGATTTCGATATACGCAAATATATTACCCGCCTTCGCATAAGTGCACATAATTTAACTATTGAAACTGGACGCCACAAAAGACCAAACAAAATTCCTGTTGATCTCAGAGTTTGTGATATTTGCAAAGAAATCGAAAATGAAAAACACTATGTCTTAAAATGTTCTAAATTTACAACTCCCAGAAACAAATTTTTGAGCGAAATAAAACAGATTTTTAACTTAGATAGCTTTGACGATGAACACTTATTTATATTCATAATGAGTTTAAACGATACAGAATTGATTTCAAAATTTGCTATTTACCTAAAAGAATGTACAGACATCAACGGACCTCTATGACATCAAATTACCTTTATCTATTTTTTTTTCTACTCGCTTAATTGCTTCATAATATATAATTGTTTGTTGCATTTGTGTATGTGTAATGTGTATCCCATTGTATTTCTTTTTCAATGTTGTTCTTGTTCTTGTTGTTGTTTGTATATATGTATGTATGTATGTGACAGATTACCATTATAAAATATTGGTGTAGTCAATAAAGTTCAAAGTTCACGATAATGTCCACCAAGCATGTTTTGAGCTACATTTCTGCATGTGATTAAAGTGCATGCTCTTATATGTATCTATCATTGGGCAGAATATCATATCAATTATTGGTATCATATCAACGAAGTTTGTACAGCATTTATGATTTATATATGTTAAAGGAATTTAAGGAACGAAATTAAACATAATTAGGATGGCTGTGCATGATCAAACTTGCTTCCATATTAGACATCGCTTTTTAATTCGACTGCTACAGCATTTAACTTAACAGCTGATTATTTTTATTTGATTTTGCTTTATCGGATTTTTGGGGTGGGGTTGAAACCCTAGCAGGAGACCACAATATTAAAAAACATGTCACTCCAAACAATGCACATGGAGGTCTACACGGAAACCCACCCACATGCAAATGCCAAATTACAGCTTACACCATGTGTGCTGCCCAGAATCTTGTCAAAAAAAGTACAATACATCAAAAATTACGAGATCACGCTTGTTTCAACAGGCACATATACATTTCTACCATAGAGCTGTGACGCATCTTTGCTTTTTCGTAGTCTGTCTGCAAAATTGCTCTGCACACTGCTTTTTGTTTGGTCGATCGGTCATGTATAATATGTGTGAGCGATCTGTCGCGTTGCCGCTGCACCCCAGTCACAAAGTTTCGGTCTTGTGTCGCGATCAGTGTATTGCAGATCTTTACTTGTAAAGCAACACTGGTTACATATCTCCTCAGAATAAAATTATATGAATGGCAAAACCGGGGAAAAGCATGACAGTGTGTATGGTCCCCTTAACCACGAGAAAGGCCAAAATTTGCTGAGAACCAGTGAAATAAGCTTGGCATAAAATTAACACTCCTGACAACCTTACATACCCGCACCCAAGCCAAAGCCAGGGAGACTGAACTCGGCCCTAATTGCCCCATCCCTTTGCCAATTCCGTTTAGAG
Organism: Hermodice carunculata; assembly: GCA_964020975.1. Taxonomy (NCBI): domain Eukaryota; kingdom Metazoa; phylum Annelida; class Polychaeta; order Eunicida; family Amphinomidae; genus Hermodice; species Hermodice carunculata. Next base: position 9,752,884 of record OZ026624.1, on the reverse strand, counting down.
GGAATTGGATTTTTCTTTTTCTTTTTTTTTGCCTCCGAAACAGACTAACTTTGCGTTATTGTTAAATGGCGATGGAAGTGCGTGTCGCACTGTCAGATTAATTATGCAAGCAAACACAGTTCAGGGCAAGAATTAAACTTTTTTACCAACATGCCCACCGGGCATGTTGGGGATGAACTCAACTCATGCACAATATGTCCAATTTTATATGTCCAGGTTCAACTGAAGTGTGTCTTTTTTTCAACTCCCGCACTTTCTTCGTCATGTATTACTCCTTGAATGAGACAAACACATATTTTGAATGTTACATTCTTTATTACATGTATAATTACGGACATTTTTCTAATGTTAAATGTACTGTCGTGAGCGACCACCGACCGGGAAAATTTGGCAAAACACACCGCAAACTACCGCTTTTAGAGGAGACTCCAAGGTGTCAAACAGTGACAAACCCTGATGTTTTGCCATCATATACGACGAAAATGTAACTGTCAGTCATTCAAGTATCGTAATTCCCCTGTGTTTCAAACTTTGTTTCAAATAATTGGGATTGATTTGAAGCGCATCGCAACTTGGAACATGCCAGGTTCTCTATTTTGGCGTTCAAGTTTAACTGGCCGGCACCTTGTGCATGCGGTGCCGTCTACTACCGAGCCTTTGTTTTGCACAAAAACAACTGAACGGTCGCCCAAATATTCTTAATACATTACTTACTATCTTGACCTTAATCTGCATGCTCAGTTATGTCAGATTCATAGTTAGAATGTCGTAAAAAATCAATTAAAATATGCCCCTGGTATCTCGAAAGCCCGCTTGCAAGGGCACACTTGAATCCCCCGTTTTTAATTTGCATTCGGGTACAAATTACTTTGCGGCACTTCGGTAAACTCCGGAGTGATCTGTGGTCTTGCATTTGTCGAGTAGCAAAACACAGACATACAAGTGGTGCTGTGTTGTCGTTTATTTTATATTCGATTACATTAAAATTGTTAAAGGTCTTAAATCCAGCATTACTTCCTTCATACTACGTTTAAATTCTTGAACTGAGAGTAATACTTTCGCATAACTTCGGTGAACTCCGGACACGCACATGCTCTGAGATTTGTTGATCAAGTTGACTTGAGCCAAGTCAACCACTGGCGGATATACAAGTATACACGTGGTGTTTTGTTTGCCGTTTATTTTATATATTTGATTAATTAGAATTATTACAGGTTTTTCAGCATTACAGCCATCATGCTATGATTAAATTGAACCGAGACTAGAAGAAAGAATTCGTCTGCGCCCCAAGCGGTCGCATCGTCCCGACGCATCGTCATGTTGGATGGGATGTGACGATACCCGCTCAGTACAACAGCTTCAAAAATTTGATAAGGAATTTTTTGTCGATAAACTGAGGAAAAGTAAGTATGGTACATATACTAGTACAGTAAAAAAATGAACCATATCACACATTTATTTATTCCAGGACCTAGCCTTTAAAGACGTTCGGTACACTGGTCAAAAGAATTTAGAAATCTCTGGTTTTTGGTATGAACCAAGATATTAGCAAAAAATTGGCATGTCACGGGGCTAATTTTGTCGCTAGGTTGCGCTACATGTAAGGACTACAGAAATTTGATTGCAAACATTATATATGTGGGTAAAAGCAAAAAAGGTAAATTAAGGATGCAAAAATATGCATAAAATAACTCAATATGAGTGTATGCAATGTATATCAAGCCTTTTAATAACAAATATGTAGACAAAACATGCTGGAATGTGACTTTAAATTCATCTCGTCATGCAAAAATGTATAAGTGCTCACATTATTTTTTAAGTTTGAAATTGAAAAAATATTTGCAAATCCCTGAAAAGTTGTAGGGGGTTTCCAAAATATGCACTGATTTCATTGATTAACAAAAAAAGATATCATACGGGGCTATTTTTTCCGCAATTGTACAAAGAATTCATGCATGTTGACTTAATTTGTTTAAAGTTCATAGGTACAAGGTATCCATTCATTGTCTAACTTCGATACCATATCAATATACATGTATGTAGGTTAAATAAACGGCAGTACGTCGTTAATTTTATATTCCAGTCATAATATATACTTTCATAGTTTTACTGAGAAGAGGCAAACATTTTAAGGTTCTCTCCATCGTGCAATACAGCAATGTGGAAAAAGAGGTAAAAATAAGAATATCAAAATTACAGTTGCCTTAATACATTGTCGAATGGTAACACAGGCAGCACATAATCAAATATGCCTGTGCCACCTTTTGACGCTGGGGTATTACTGTGCCCCCCCCCCCCCCCCCCCCCCCAGTTTGGACTGTTTATCGTACTACATTCACAAGAAATGTAAAGTACACTGGCCAAGCCATATCGTTTTTCTGATTCTGTATTTTTTAGGGACAATGTATTTTTTTTACATTCCTCGCATACAAGATTATCGGCTAGTACACTTAGTTCCACTATTCTAGGACCTTCGTCCCAGTTATAACTTTCAGTGTTTACATGTGCATGTGGCATTTGGGGGGTGGGCGTGGCACTTTCGACGGTGGCTTGGTCAGCGTTCGCTGATTGTGTACATGTGTTTTGGTCTCCCACTGCCATGTTTCGACGTATTCTGCCTTGTTTTAAAGCATTTAGTCCTTTGTTTTGGCATTTGATAACAAACCGCCCATTCTTTTTCCTTTCCACTCTTCGTAAAGAATCCATATTTCTCAAACGGAACTGTGCAAAATAGGAAAAGCGAACAGCAGCTAGTGCAGGTATCGACAAATACCAGCTCTAACTGTGTAGAGGCATTGGACCATAAATGGTTGCGCATATCGCGGTGTATACCGAACGTCTTTAATTTTACACTTGGTTTAAACATATTTTATTTCAAAAGAAAACAATTGGCCGACAGACATGTTGCCTATATTGGGGCCTCTTGTACAATGAGAACGAGACAACGAGGAATTGTTGAACACCATTTCACTGATAGATAACACACAGGACAATAAAATAAGGAGAAATGAAGGGAGAGGGAGTGGTGTGTGAACGTAGGTATGTTTAGACGAAATTTACAAGATGGGTGCCAAATTTTCACTAAAGTTAAGTTTTAAATCTTCCAGAAAGTTTAATGTACTTATGAACAGCCTCGAAAATTTCCTCATTTTGTTTTCTTGTAATTCCTCTTCCTTCAATTCCGAACAGTAGAGTTTTTAAATTGAAACTACCAACAGTTATTATTTTACATTGCATTTCGTTCCTGAGTAGAACAAACTTACTACATTCAAAGAAAAAATGGTACACAGTTTCAAAATTAGCTCTGCATGAGCATGATGGGGAGTCTACAACTCCAATTCTGTACAGATCGTTGTTCAGCTGGCTGCATCCCATTCTCATTCTAGAGTGTATGATAGCAATTTTCCTGTCTCCAAGGTAATAAAGTTCTTTCCGTTTAGGTTTAGTTCTATTTAGTTCCCGTTTAAACTCGTCCAAATGTTCAACAGTCCTAGCTGATCGGGGTAGCGAATTCTATTCATGGATAGCTGATGGAAAAAAAAAAGAATTGTAAAATGTAGCTTTCTTAGCATCAATGACTCTTATTTGCTTGGTCCGTTCTGAAGCTATTTCCGGTAATAATCTATAGAGATATGCTGGGGCTATTCCATTAATGATCTTAAATAGTAGGACCAGTTTTTGTTTCCTTCTTCGCTCAGCTAGTTTTTCCCAGCCTGTTTCTATGTATATTTGTTGAAGACTTGTATGGGCAAATGCCCCTGTTACAACCCGGGCTGCAGCCAGCTGAACAAATTCAAGTTTGTCCTTGTCAAGTTTCGTGCATCCATCCCAGACCACACTGGCATACTCTAGACAAGGAAGTACAAAGGCGAAGTATAGGGATTCAAGAGATTTTCTACTCAGTTTGTACTGTAGACGTTTAAGAACGCCTACTAATTTTCTTGATTTTGCTATAATATGGTTAAGGTGGACTGACCATGATAGATTGGCTGAAAACCAGAGGCCTAAATGTTTATGCACCTCTACGTTTTCGAGTAAATTATTGTTAAAGGTCAGGTTGGGGTGGTCTAAGGTGGTGTTACTTTTGCTTACTATCATAGATTTGGTTTTTTGTGGATTGAAGGATACAAGCCATTGATCTGACCATTGTGTCATGGATTCGAGATCATGATTTAGAATGTTAGCTGCGTCAGTCGGGTTGTCAACAGTGATGTAAAGTGTCGTGTCGTCGGCAAAAAGACGTATTTCAGAGCTAACAATGTCGACAATGTCGTTTACATACACAAGAAAGAGTAACGGCCCTAAAACCGACCCTTGCGGGACACCTGCTTTGATGCTCCCCCATGACGAAGCCTGGCCCTGAATAACCACCCTTTGAGTTCTTGCATGAAGATAGTCTTCCAGCCAAGAGATAAGTGGGCCTCGAATACCTGCATTTTTTAGCTTGTGTATTAACCCTGGATGATGCACCCTGTCAAATGCTTTCGTGATGTCGCAAAATACTACTCTTACGTCTTTCTGGAGGTCAACTGCCTTGGAAAATTCATGATAAAGATATACAAGTTGATTGACCGTTCCATCACGGGGTAGAAATCCAGATTGATTTTCGGCTAATACATAATTATCTCGTAAAAAGTTAAAGATGTGCTTAAAGACTGCACGTTCAAAGACCTTCCCAACACAGCTTAGTAAAGAGATGGGCCTATAATTATTGCAAAGTTCCACTGCACCACCTTTGTGAATTGGTCTGACGTGCGCTTTTTTCCATTTAGTTGGAAACTTGCAACTAGTAAGGGAGAGGTTCAATAATTTAGTGAGAGAAGGAGCAATACTTGGGGCAGCTTCTTTTAACAGCCGGGGACTTATGCAGTCTGGTCCACATGCCTTATCGGTGTCCAAAGATTTCAATATATCTTGGACACTGTCTTCGCTTAAAGTAATAGCTTCCAGTATATTTGGCGAAGATTGAACTTGACTAGGAAGAGTGAAAGTGGAGGAATCTATGTCAGAATGTTTAAGAAAGTATTCGTTAAAGGCTTCAGATTTGGATTTACTGTCAGACAGAACCAAATTGTCTGAGAGTAGAGAAGGTATTGTAGTATTTGAATTCCCAGACATGAAATATTTGACGGTTTTCCACCATTTTTTACTTTTGAACTGTCCGTCGTTTACAAGGTTACATTGTTTATTATAATAGTCATCTTCTGCTTTCCTTAAATCACTTATATATTTGTTCCTTAGGTCCCGAAAGGACTTCCAAATATGACAAATACACTTGCATTTTGTTTTGCCAACCGCCTACGCTAATTATCATTATTATCGACTCGGGCGCTTCTGATCTATGGACTAGCATGGTAAGGATAAGTGACGGAACAGCTCAACTTCAATAGTAAGAGCGAGATTTTTTTGCCTCTCATGTGACGATTCTGAGCAGATTTAACGTACCCAGCAGACTTGTGAAACTCCCGGGGTGAAACTGGACAGGCTTGTCGTTGAACCTTTACTGATTAAACACCGACCATGATTGGTATGAAGTTTCATTTTAATGAAGTTGTTGAACATAAATAAGAATAATGCGGCAAAAAATATATTTATTTCCACGCACGTGCGTGTGAAGGAAAGTCCGGTATAGCTGGACTAACACTAGCGTGTACCACACCGGCGTTTGCAAAGTACTAAAGATAAGCAAGCTAATCTCATGCCCATGTATTTTTAACATGCCCGGTCGGGAATCTAGGTCTTTATTTCAACATGCCCGGCACAATCTCAGGGTGTCTCGGGACGTCGGACACCCGCTAAATTCGAGCCCTACAGTTTGTCTTGGCTGACAAGAAACAATTACCCATGCGTCCAAACTGTAACATCATAACCTCGGTCTACTAGCCTCTGTGTCTGATCTAGGAAACGAATAGAGTTGGTTATTCATATGTGACAATGCACAGTATAAGCAATGATGCAATTTTGAAACTAATGGATTCTCAACACATATAAGGTGTTCTGTTTTTTTTTTTTTTTTTTTTTTTTTTTTTTTTTTTTTCGTTTGTTTTTTGTTTGTTTGTTTGTTTTTTGTTTTTTGTTTTTTTTGTTTTTGGTTTTTTTTTTCACTTTTTAAAATTCTAAGATATGTTGGGATTGATGTTTGTTTATCATTAACAGGACTTTTTTCTCAGTTATCACCTCGTCATGATCATGATCTATGAAGACCACCCATCTGGCATAGTGTATGCAGCATGGAACGTGCATACAAAACGACATCTCTCTTTCTCTCTGTCTGTTTTTTGATATGGTTTATTTCTCTAAAGGGGGGATAAAAAGAGGATTTAAAAAGTAAGTTTAGTTTAGTTTAAACATATTTATTTCAAACTGGATTGCACAATAGTACAAAGAGTGTTACTAATCTATCTGGAGAGCCGTTCATTTAGTATTGTTGTACTACTTGGTAATCCAGGTGAAATAAATATGTTTAAAATAAAAAATAATCGAGGGGTTCTCCATACACGGAGACGCACAATATATATGTACAAGACACACAGGACGAGACATTGTAAGGTTGAAAACTATGCACTTACACAAAACAGGCTATGTACAAGCATGAACACAAGAGATAACTTTGTACATGTGTGTGTTGACAATATTCTATAACCAAAATGAACATGCCATCGGAGGCGATTGAAGGCGAGGGCAATAACCCGAATAAGGCCCGCCCAACCAAGCAGTCCACCCCACAGGGATTGGCCTTTCACAGATGGCAACGGCGATAGATGCATAATGCACGCTTCTAGGCGCGGCCGAAGCACGATGGCGACATACACACACTGCCACTGTGGAGGATTTCAAAAGTAGTTGGAGGCTAATTCAAATCTTCTCTTTGTTTACATAGAAAGTAACAAACATGTCTGACTGTACGTGGAATAACATGAAAAATTGGCAATATACATATTTTTTAACAAATAGAAGAGGGCTGGGACTGCCATATACATGTATATAGAGACTAAGGTACTCTGCGTGAGTGTGTCTGTCTGTCTGTCTGTCTGTCTGTCTCTCTCTGTCTCTCTCTCTCTCTCTCTCTCTCACAGTGTCTCTCTCTGTTCAGCAATCTTGCAACTTATTTTCACAAAATACAAAATGCCAAAAGCAAAGAAACAAAGAAACAAAGCAAGACATATTGCCGTCAACATAGAACTAAGCAGCAGTTAACTTGTCATTTTCAGAGAGAATTTTGAGAGGGATGGAGAGAATGGCATCCAACTCAAGGCCCAACTTGTCTAGAATGGCAATAGTAAATTTCATGAGAATAAAGAGAAAAATCAAACTCTAGCGCCCTCTCTCCCCATGTACTGTATGCTTGGTCGTCAACTTCTTTTTTTTTTCATGCACATTGCTATCCGCTTGCTTCATTTTCTATTTTCTTCCCCGATCAGGTTTTTGTTTTTGTTTCTTTGTTTGTTGCAAGGCCCAAGCAGTCATTAACAAAGATATGTTGCTCTTTTATCCAAGATGTGTAGAAATGAACCCGCAGCTCCTGTCCGTCGAGCACTCTTTTTGATGAAGTAAGCTGTCATACTGCAAACACATCTTGTTCAAACAGAGCCATTTGCAAACGTCTGTTGCTAGTGTCAAGGTGAATGCACCTTCGGGTCACGTGACTGATCCGCTTTCGAGTCCCTTTTGAAAGCTGTCGTCGTCGTGTGTGAAAGCAAAGTGACAGGCTTGCATTTATGGCTGCCCTTGATGTCATTCCAATAAATAGCTGCTTTTTAGGCCAAAAATTTTTATTGTATATTGGAATCTATACATCATATTTGTCCATTGACAGGCCTTCGAAAAATTGCAACCAAAAGTGACCACGGTTGGAGAGCAATAATGTCATTACGACCAACAATGTGGGCGAAAAGAGCTCAAATCTTTCAACGCCAATTTCTCAGAATGATTTTTTTTGTTTATCAATCGATTTTGTAGCCAGCGTTGATTAAAAGCTAATTGGTGGATCTGCTTTAAATAATGGTCTTTTGAAAGATAAATATATTATCTAGGAACTGGGGGGGGGGGGTGTATTTGGTTTTGTTTTGTGAAAAAATCCACATTTGGAGCATGTGGAGGCATTTCCTGAGATGATGGTGCACTGCGTCTAGCCATAACCTCCAGAACTGGGATCTCTTGGTCTATTGTGCCGAGGCCTGAGAAGTAAATGCTGGTTCAAATGGTTGGAATCTAGGATCTGAGCCTTTTATGTTTGTGATTCCCCACTGGTAGTGCATTGGTTTCTTGACATTAGTCTGCATGGTCTCCATGGCCTTCATCTGTGCATCTACTGCTGTCAACTTAGTCTCATCCATTTTTCTCTAGAACTCTGCAGCCATTTTATCACACTGGTCTGCCCTTTCTTAAGCCTTAGCAGCAGCTGACTCTGCATCTTGCTACCATTGCCTCAATTGTGTAATTTCATCTTCTGCGTCCATTTCTGGAGTAACCCCATTATCTGCACTGGCTGCCAAAGACTGTCTCTCTACAGCTTGGCTTTCTTTGTCTTTCTTTGGACCCATAATTGTATTCAAATGTCAGTAATTGAATGGAAGCAACAGACTTACACCAAAACGCAGTATGGTGGGTAGTTGCCTTGCTAGCCACACTAACGCTTCTTGTTAAACTTCAGTATATAAAGGTTCTTGGAGCATTATTTCTATAATATCCACCATCATCAGGTAACATGTATTTTGAAGCAGCACTTTGTTCTTTAAAGTGTGTGTGACAGCACACACTTTTCTGTTTTTCTGGGAATTCTTTCTTTCTTTCTTTCTTCTTTCTTTTTTTACCGGCAAATTTGTCCGACATTTCATTTGAAAAGTATTACATGTAGAAACTCCAAACTTGGCACAATTATGCTTCTATAGATAAAGTCTGGCCTTTTTATAATGAGAGGTCATGCTTTTCAAAATTATGCAAATGAGGGCTATTTAAAGTTTTAAATCTTCAATATCTTATAAACTATAGTAGATGTGGTTCCGAGTGTATAGGAGTTCGATCATAGCAAGGTAAAGGTCATCTCAAATGTCAAGGTCATGTCAAGGTCAAAGGTCATGTCAAAGTCAAAGGTCAACTTCAAGCCAAAATGTCATTTTTGAGGTCAAGGTTCACTTCAGGTGGAGGTTATCTCAAGGTCAAAGGTCATTTCAAGGTCAAAGGCCACTTTCCATGTTTGCTTTCTTCTAGCCATAACTTGGTCAGTTTTTATCCAATTTTGTTCATGTTGGGCTAAAATTGTAGCTATTGTAACCCTTGCATATTTTAAAATTTATATGTGACCTCTAAAGGTCAAAGGTCAAGGTCATTTGGACCTTTGAAAGTTTCATCCAATCATAACTTGGCCATTTTCCATCCAATTCTAATCATGTTGGACTCAAATTGTAGGTATTGCAACACTCCACATTTTTATAAGAACATGTAACCTCGAAAGGGCAAAGGTCAAGGTCATTTGGCCCTTTGAAAGTTTCATCTTGCCATAACTTGGTCAATTTTCATCCGATTTGGTTGCATGGTTGTACCTCCATACAAGGACTTTGACCGTTTTATACAGAGGAATGAAGATATTTGAAATTATGCAAATTAGGGGCATTTGAAATTTTAAAACTTGACTATCTGCAAAACTATTTCAGACAGAGATGTCATTTCAACTTCTACTGGGGGGTTATTGACCATTGCGCATCTAATGAATCTAAAACAAAAGTTGTAGCCATCTAAATTATGCTAATTAGCAGCATTTGAAATTTTAAAACTTGAATATCTTCAAAACTATTATAGATACAGATGTCATTTTAACTTCTACTGGGTGGCTACTGACCAGTTCGCATGTAATGAATCTAAAGCAAAAGTTGTAGCCATTTAAATTATGCTAATTAGCAGCATTTGAACTTTTAACACTTGAATATCTTCAAAACTAGTGTAGATAGAGATGCCATTTCAACTTCTACTGGGGAGTTGTTGGCCATTGCACATATAATGAATCTGAAACAAAAGTTGAAGCAATTTAAATTATGCTAAATAGCACCATTAGAAATTTTAAATCTTGAATAACTTCAAAGCTATAATAGATAGAGATGCCATTCCAACTTGTACTCCTGTGTTATGGAAGAGTTGTACATTGCCACACCAATATGCTTAAAAGACACACACACTGATTTGCTGTGCAGCAAATCATCTTTTCTAGTTTCATTTGTCCTTGCAATGAGTAATTCGGGTTCACCTGCTCCACATGTGTCATGTAAAAATGCCATCAGCTACAGGCCGTGTGAGATCTACTGGATATCATTAAAAGTTGAGAGTCAATGTGGTGAAAATATTTATTGAGTCCGTTCAAGTGGGTAGTGTTCTTCTCTGTTTCACATTGTGTGTGACTATCAGTCCCACACATGACAACACAGATAGCTGGTTTCTAAACACACTGAAAGCTCCCCAGAAAGATACCCCCATAGTTTAAACTGTGTTTTATATAGTGTGTAGCATGCCTCATGTCCAACTAGGTGAGCATGGCACACCGCACCCTACCCTAGCATTCTGCATGCCTAGCTAGATGAGCAAGACATGCCTCATACTTTGAGGTTAATTTGACATACAATCCAGAGTCAAAAACCTATATATAGTCTGCAATAATTTTGAATATTCGGTTTGACTTTCTGCTGTATAATTACACACTAGTAACTATTAATTGCCAGGGAAAACTTAAAATATATTTAAATTCAATAAACAAAATGTCATCCATAAGATGCAACAATGACAAAACAACCCAGCCAATAGCAATGTTGCCGTATTGAGACTTTCCGAGCATCCGTGGTAACTACCACGAAATGTGAATAGTATTAAATACCCTCAGTTGAATGCATTAGATGCCATAAAATTGGTCGAAAAAGTGTTCGATATGGAAAAAATTCTGCATCAAATATCAAAGAATTATCCAGAAAATTGCTTTCCTTTTTGTAAATGTTCAGCCTGTTACTTTTGCTCAGGTAATGTGGTGCAAAAATACAAGCCAACTTTCATGATATGTAATTGAAAAGGAACAGAGGAAAAACCTGCAGAAGGATACAGATAGACCAGAAGTATTACTGATAGGATAGAAAAAGCAATGGATTTAAATATTTTGAATGTCTATCGTCGCTCTCAAATTTTGTCAAATACATCTGAAACATTTTGGGTTATGATGGCAATAAATTATACTTTTGCATTCTTTTTATTCATGTTATAAGTTGCAAATATATATATAACTCTGCTAAACTCAGCATGTATCCAGATTATAAAACATTGATATCTTTATACAGAATAGTTTTGAATTCAATTTTGTATTCAATAATAATTCTGGCTTGAACCACTCAACTCGACCCCTATTATATATATATAAATATAAATAAATAAATATATATATATATATATATATATATATATATATATATATATATATATATATATATATATATGTGTGTGTGTGTGTGTGTGTGTGTGTGTGTGTGTGTGTGTATGTGTGTGTGTCTGTGTCTGTGTCTGTGTATGTCTACACACACAAAGACAGCTGACTTATTGTTTGCTTATTTACTTCACTTCGTAATGTCACATGCCGTAATATATGTGTTCTTTTGTCTAGGATAAGGCACCGGTGTCTCTTATTCAAAAACCATTTTCCAGATCTTCTGAAACTTTAGTCAGACATAAGTTATCTGTGTCATCACAACTTCCGGTTAAATATGACATTTTATTGATTAGTACATATTTTATGCTGGTTTTCGGATTTTAAAGATATATCTTTTTCTCTGAAAGCATACAGCTAATTGCTTCAAAACTGGTAAGGGGCGTTTTGCAGTATCGCTAGATATTCCTGTTGTTTGTAAGGTGGCTGTGGGATTTTTTTTCTAATTTTCTAAATTTTTTTTTTTTTTTTTTTGCGGTTTAGGTTTTTCCGACTTCGTCGCCAAAACGAAAGTACAGATATGTTCAAAAATGGTAGCAATTTAGTCTGAATGGCCCATTTTGTTATGTTTGAAAATTTAGTAAGGATAGTGCAATCATTTGCATTTTATTAAGATGTGGAAAGTGTTGGTGGTCGTTATAGCAGAATTTCAGAAGTCACAATGCTCTCCAAGACATCCTGGCACCACAGAAAGGTAGTATCACTGAAGTTTTGAACTTGATGTATGATTAGTGACCTTGATCTTTTTCTTGCGTATTAGGACGTCATCTTAAAAAAGTTGTTTATTAATATTTGGAAAAATAATCACCCGATTTGAAATGTGTTTGATGCAAAGCTGAACTCTAGCCACCCATTTGCCATACGTGCACCGTTTTCGTGAAGTTTAAAGATCGAAGTCATATGGTTGTTTGAAAAAGATGCATTTTTAACCTCATAAAAGTTTGTACGTGCGAAATTTCCGATTTGGCTTAGGTCTGTTGGTTGTTATTTCAGTACGAACAAACTTCTGTATTGGAGTTACGCATATGATACATTGTTAGCGACCTTGACCTATAATGTCAAGATCAGACGATTTTTAAGTTCTACTTTTTTCACAATATTTTAAAAGTCATAACTCTGAGCTGCTAATTACCTTCACAATAATATTTCACGGGTAGAATACCCTTGTAATATAATTTTCTATTGTATATTCGATTTGTTTGGCTCCTCAATAGGTCAGTATTGACCATTTCTTTTTAATAAAATCTTTCTTTCATAGTAACATGTGCTTGCATAAGTAACTGTTGAAGTTTCCGCTTCTGGAAGAATGGCGGACCCACGCACTGCAATAATCGTGTTAACACAAAATCGATCAAAACAAAATCTAGCCTTTTTATCAGTGTGGGGTTGTATCATGATATACTGGACGGTTTGAAATTATATGCAGACTTTCCATAGCCCAGCTTAAGCTTAGGCTGTCTTTGAATGAAAATATCTGTAAGCACTTCCAATACCATCAATTTGTATGTTTAATGTTAACAATGTACACTTTCACTTGTGTACAGTATTTATTTATTCTGTTTAGTCATTTCTTGCATTACAATGTACACACTGACAGTATAAAATGGTTAAGCCATATCTATCTACTGAAATGATCAAGTGCAACGATTTACCCCTTGTGCCCCTCAGTGCACAGACTGCACACACACACGATTTGGTGGCTTGATTTGATCTGAGTGTATTCTTTTCTGTTCTTTTCCTTTTTCTCTTCTTTTTTGGAGGGGAGGGGTAAAGTCTTAAGGGATGTAATACACACACACACACACACACACACACACACACACACACACATACACAATGATCCCTGCTCTGTATGTTGTCACTTTTTCTTGCCTGAACGGTTGGCCACATATAGCAGGTTCCATTACATATGTGTGGGCCTTATACTAAGACGAAAGTAGACATGTAATGTATATTATGGCAGGTGATCTTAAATCAGCTCTCTCTCTCTCTCTCTCTCTATATATATATATATATATATATATTTATATATATATATTTATATATATATATATATATATATATATATATATATATATATATATATATATATATATATATATATATATATATATATAAAATAGGGATTGATTGAGTTGTTCAAACCACTATCATTCACTGAATGAATATCAACATATTTTCTAATTTGAATACATGCTGAGTTCAGTAGAGTTATATAAGTATTTGCAGCTTATTACATGAATGAAAAATATGCAAAAGGATATTATCATCATAACTGATTATGTTTAAGATGTTTTTGACAAAATGTGAGAGCGACAGTAGACATTTAAAATCTATTTTAATCCATTGTCATTCTTGTCCTGTCACTGATACTTCTAGTCCATGTGACAAGGATATTCCTCCTAGAACATCCCAAGACAGCGCGAAGATAAACAAATATGGAAAAGAATTGTCAAATTTATGTAAATCTGCAAACTTGATTAAATGTAATAGTCGGTTTGGCCCAGATAAAAGTATATGGAAGTTCACTCGTTTTACCCCTCGTGGACGAAGTGTTGTTGACTACCTCATATCTAGTCGTTCATGTCTTAACTATATATCTTACTTTGAGATCGACCCGCTTAGAGTAGAATCTGATCACTGTCCCGTTGTTTTTAATTTGAAATGTGGACCTAAATGTAGGCCTTCAGTACAGAAATCTGAGATTGAAGGTCATACATTGTAGGTTCTCTGATTATAAATGGGATTCTACATGATTGTACTTTAAGTACTCCAATGTCGCTTTAAAAAAAACTGGCGTATTTCCTAAGTATGCTTTCCCTGAAAATACAGTGGAAGATGTCTGTGCTGGATTTTATAGATTTCTGGGCAATGTTATTAAAAATGCTTTCCAGGAATGCAAGTTGCAATCCAAAACAAACTTAACGTCAAATCGCTGGTTTGACAGTGAATGTAAGGCTTTAGAAGCTCAAGCACATAATTTTGTAAAATGTAATGACTTATCTGACAAAAATAACCACTCGAAATTTAACCAGTTACAAAAAGAATATAAACAAGTGGTGCAGAGGAAACGTAGGCAATATGGTAATAAAGTAAGGCTGAAGCTCGAAACCTTGCGTTCCAACAACCCTAGCGACTATTATTGTTTTTCTGAAAGGTTTATCAAATAAGAAAGCTAACAATGAAATAGATTAACAAAAATTTTATCATTTTTTCAGAGTCTACTTGCTACATAGTGCTTTGATTTACAATTCAAGGTGGATATTAGAAATGCTAATTTGGATGAGATACATGACGAATCAAATCTTCCAAAAATCTTAATACTAATGGAAGTTCTCAATTCGTTTATAACTGACAGTGAATTAAAAACACATCTAAGAAATCTTAAAACCCATAAAGCACCAGACAGAGATGGAATAGGTGCCGAATTTCTAAAATATGCAGAGTCTCTCCTGACTTGCCCACTTATTTGTCTTTACAATTTCAACCTTAAATGTGGTCATTTCCCTGTTCAGTGGTCAGAAGGCATAATTAATCCGCTTCACAAATCTGGTAACAAGGCAGACCCTGCTAATTACAAGAAAATTACTGTGCTCGTCATATTGGGAAAACTTTTTGAATCTATACTTAATGGTCGACTGATATCGAAGAATAATATGTTTGAAGAGGATGATATATCCCAAGGTGGTTTGTCTCAGAACAAAAGAACAAATGATAATGCTTTTATTCCGGTACGCCTCATTGAAAAGCAAAAATTTCTTGTGAAACTTTTGTATGTATGCTTTGAAGATTTTTACAAAGCGTTCGATTATGTTGACTGCGGTGCTCTTTTTTATAAACTCCGACAAAGAGATTTATCTGGAAATCATTTAAATGTCTTGAGGAATATATTTGGTAAATCTAAGAACAAGGTAAAATGGCAGGGCTTTCTAAGCGAAAGTATGAATTGCTCACATGGAGTACTCCACAGTGGGGTTATCCCCAAAACTGTTTAATTAGTGCCTTTCTGATATTAGAGACCACATAACAGACGAAGTAGGTATATTTTTAGATGAATTGCTGTCTTGCTGATCATAGGCTGATGATTTGGTGCTTTTCTCTGACACGGATGCTGCCCTTCAATACCAGGTAAACCTATTGAAGAACTACTGCCAAAAATGGCATTTTATAGTTAGTTTGCCCAAAACAAGAATTATGGTGTTTAATAAAAGTAAACATACCTCGTGTATTTACTTCAGTGATCAGTCATTGAAAACTGTCTCACAATATAAAAACTTGGGCATTATCTTTGATTCAAACAAAACACAGGTCTTACAGTCAACACATACATATCTCGCTGAGCAGGCAAATCGAGCAATATTCTGCGGCCTAAAAATGTATTATGGGTCAATGGGCAAGCCTACCCCATCATGCATGTTTAAATTATTTGATGCCCAAATGTATTCTTCTTCTGGAATATGGTTGTGAAGTGTGGACCTCTGTGAGACTGTGTGATGTGATTGAAAGTATACCATAAAGTTTTCTGAAAAAAATGTTGGGTGTAAGACAGTAAATACCAACACTAGGTGTTTATATGGATACAGATAGATTCCTTATTCATCAGACAGCAGGTCAGATTAATTAAATATTGGTAGTATATCTTAACACTGCCATCTGAACATGTATTCAAATCAGCATACAATATGCTTCTCTCCCTATTATGGAGGACAAACAAATTTGTGTACAACGGTAGTGAAGATTCTTTCTTCAGCCAAGCTCATTTCTTTCTGGTATTCTCAACTAGTGGAAGACGATTTTACCTTCATAAAAACATTAAAAGAATAATTGTATAGGGATTATATCCAAAAGTGTGAACCTTTGCTTCACTCCCTAAAAGATGACAAAAAGCTGCAATTATATAAAGTTTTTATAAGGAATTCCGCTTAGAATCATGTATACAAAGTGTACCTAGCGTTACATACATTCAGTGCATTGCCAGACTTAGATTGAGCTCCCACAACTTACAAAATAGAAGTTGAACGCCGTGCCAAAACCTCAAACCTAAACTTCCTATTGCTGCTTCTTTGTACGGTGTTATCTCGGAGTTGTGGACGACAGGCCTCACTTTTTTATACAACGCCTAGTTTTTGTGGATGAACGCAGTGAATTGTTCTCTTGCCAAATTTCATGGAAAAGGATGTAAGAGAGAAATTTGTTGCAATTATGTCATGTACAGATACTAATATCCAGTTTACCTTGAGCAAGTTTTTACACAGGTGTCTTCCAAAGCAGATCTGAATTAGAAATCTGTAAGTAGAAGCAAAATGCTCAACACAGTGTAACTCAGTATTATACGTCCGTCTAGATGAAACCACATCTCTGTTTATTGAAGGTTGTTAGGATGTGTCCCAAGCTTGCAACTATTATGCTTATTCACAATCTAAATAAAACACTCAATATATTATTTGTATGACCATCATCAGATGTGCTTGCATGAAACTACCCTGGGATATCACTATTACTATGACATAAGGGTACAAAGCAAAGATTAAAAACATGTACATTTTATATGTAGAAAGCATTAGTCATGGGTACCATAGGGTACTCTAGTTTCCCATAGTCTTTTTATACATTTTATCAGCAGAATGCATCAGCCTTGGGTAACATAGGGTGCATTAGTTCCTCTAGTCATTATTTCTGGGTGCCAACCCAGACATTTTGTTTTTCCAAGAATTCTTTCTTTCTTTCTTTCTTCTTTTCGACCAGATTTATCTTGAGTTTTTCTCGGACCCTACAATTACGAAAACCACCAAACTTGACATGGTAAATTATCTACCAGTGAAATTACGGCCTCATTGGGAATAGTCATGATAATTAGAATTGTGCAAATGAGGGGCAATTAAAATTTTAAAAGCGCCATATCTTCCAAATTATTGGAGATAGACACATTGTTCTAACTTACACATATAGGTTAGAGAAAACTGGTAAATCCAAAAGCATACAAACAAATCTTGGGGAATTTTAATGTATGCTAAATTCTCCAAATTTCCCCCCAATCCACATGCAGGCCTTCAAGTGCCTGCTGTATGACCTGTTGCTTGACCTCTATGGTTCCAGGCAACCATTTTGCTTTCATAATTAATTAGCTTGAACCTGTCTCAAAGGCAGTTTTCTATCCATGCATGCTAGGTGTATGCTTTGGAAGGTTTGGATCTAGCAGCAGAAAAAAACAAAACAAAAAAAGTGGGGAGACTCCCAACAACTGTGTAATGAGGCTCTCAATAAAATACAGAGAATCTTTTTCTGTTCATGCAGGAACAGATTGACTCCATGCTGCCATAAGTACCAGGCAGGCTATAGTTTCCACTAGTGCAGACCAGACCTGCCAATGCACCATGAGTAAAACTGGTGTCCTAGCTGGCCTATTTTTTGCCTGAGGCAATGTCAGTCTGCTGAGCTTACCAGTCCCAAGGGAACACAGGCTCCAGACTTCTAGGCAGAACAACCCTGAGTGTACCCTCAGTTATAAATAGACTAAATACAGAGCTGAGTCGGCCAGACCAAGGAAGGTAGAATTTGTGTCATCTCCGTGGACACTTTCATGTCTTTGTTTTCTTGTAACCAGTTAGATGAAGCCTGTTCTTCACAGCCAATACTGCGACAGTATAGTTTTTGTCTTGGTTCACAGGTACATGTTTATGTAGTTTCTTGGCGGCTTCTGTTAAAATTTGTTTATGTAATAAAGGAAGAAAGACAGTTTTGTATTGCATGTATACACATCCCCTTGAATTATAATATGTATACACTGTACATATATATGTGCATGTATGAATAATGTACATATACATGCACACATACTCATCCATGCTGCCCAGAAGGGCTGACCCTCTCAAGAGTGGACACTTTTCTCTGGGCCCAAGGGTAACCACTTTAGACGGGTTTCACTGTATTAGTAAGCACTGGAATTTTCTCTCTTTCTGTCTCTCTCCTTCCTTCCTTTCTTTCTTCCTTTCTTTCTTTCTTCCTTTCTTTCTTTCTTTCTTTCTGTCTTTCTTTCTGTCTCTTTTTCTTTCTTTCTTTCTTTCTTTCTTTCTCTCTTTCTTTACAACCAAATTAGGTCAGGAGATTTTCTCAAGCACTATTTTTCCGAAAACCACCAAACTTGCTATGGTGACTAACCTAACAAGTGAACTTGTGAATCTCATTTGGAATAGTCATGATGTTTAAAAGTATGCAAATTTACGGGCAATTAAAATTTCAAAAGCTTCATATCTTCCAAAATATTGCAAATACTCAAAATTGCGATGTGCATACACAGGTTTGTGACACCTGCCGATATAATCGACAGTACAAGTTAAGATGAATTTCAAATTATGCTAATAAGGGGCTTTGAAAAGTTTAAAAGTTGAACGTCTCCAAAACTATTACACAAAGACATGTCATTTCAACTTCAATGTATTTGTTTGTGGCAAAGCTGCATCCAATTAAACATGAACCAAAGTTGCGGGGTTTCAAATTGATGCAAATTAGGTAAACATGCAAAATGTAAATTTTGAATAGCTTCAAAACTAGTATAGATAGAGGTGCCATTCCTACTTCAATTTATGGGTTTGTGGCAAAGCCCCCATCCAATGAACCATAAACCAAAGTTGCAGCCTTTCAATTTAGGCAAATGAGCCAGATACGCAAAATTACAATGCAATTGAAGCAATTCTTCTTTTCTAGTTTTATATTGGTGCTCTACAAATTTCTCTAATATTGAAGACTATTATATCAGTACTTTAAGAGATTTTATTGTACTCATAATAGACCTGTTCATACCAACTTGTACCGAAATTATCCGGACCCTAATTAATTAGGCATTCCATTGTCGGCCTAATTATTAAATCAGCAAGTGGCCGAGTCGGGCTCACGCCTTCTTATGTTCATAACGGATGCCGCGGCTAACGCTAGTGATTACAGAATGTATTGAGCTGAACAGTGCAAATATGTTACCTAAAATGTCACATCAGTGGTGAACGTGCATTTTTATTTTGCTGACGGTTTGGTTTTTCATTAAACCCAAGCGCTTTCTGTGTTTTACTTTCTGATCCTCCCACGTGTAATCCGGCCAACGTGGTCGAGCACAAAATGTAAACTAGAAAAGAAGATTGCTTCACAGCAAATCTGTCTTGGTGCCTTCAAAATGAGAACAGTTTGAAAAGACACACTTTGCCATTTTTCAACATAATCTTAAGTTCATGGTTCATAGAATGCACCTTTTGTCCCAAACCTACAAATTGAGGTTGCAGTGGTACCTTTATGTATAATAGTTTTTAAGTTATTGAATATTTAGAATTTGTGTATTAGCATTATTCGTATAAATTAAAATCCTACAACTTTGGTTCATGGTTCATTGGATGCACGACTATTCCAAGCCAGGTTCACAATTTCATTGGTAGGTCAGTCACCATGGCAAGTTTGGTGGTTTTCGGAAAAATAGCGGCCGAGAAAAACTCCGGACAAATTTAGTCGTGAAGAAGAAAGAAAGAAAGAAAGAAAGAAAGAAAGAAAGAAAGAAAGAAAGAGAGAGAGAGCAAGGGAGGGAGAAAGAAAGAAAGAAAGAAAGAAAGAAAGAAAGAAAGAAAGAAAGAAAGAAAGAAAGAAAAAAAGAAAGAAAGAAAGAAAGAAAGAAAGAAAGAAAGGATTTTTGGAAAAAAATGTCTGGGTTAGCAACCAGACATAACAAAGCAGGGGGCGCTTCCCGAAGTGAACCGAATAAACCGGAGTCCTATCAACTGGTCTATTGCAGTAGAATTGTATCAGGCGCTGTGGAACTATCCTATTAGCTAATAGTATTGCCACGCAAGGAAGATAAAAGTGTCAACTAGGTCTGGGAAGGTGAAAGTGACAAAATAATAATCATGTTTTTATAAGACAATCTCAATCAACTCCAATGGGGAAGTTTGTCTGCCAAGTATCATCATATCTAAAAATTAAACACAAAAATATATTTGTTGTGTACATATTATGATGACAAGAATATTAACATCCTTCTGATGTGTAGCTATGATACAAAGTTTGATTACATGTTTTACAGGGTGGAGTTTTCAGTATGTAACAAGATATCTGATCACATCTGAATGTTCATGCAGAAATCGATCTCGTTAGGATGCACACACACACACACACACACACACATACATATATATATATATATATGTATATATATATATGTGTATATATATGCATATATATATATATATATATATATATATATATATATATATATATATATAAATATATATATATATATATATATATATATATATATATATATATAGACACAGGCAAAATGTGAAATAGACTTTCAGCTCATGTGATTCGTGTTTTTATAAAGAAATATAAGATTCGTGCATTTTCCTAGATATCTAATCGTACACCAGGACAGTGTACGGAAGATTACTCGCCATAAATTTGCGAAGCAAATTGATCCTTGGAAGGCGAAAAAATTGTTTTCATTTCTGGATTCCTTTTCCATTATTAGATGAAAAGAAAAATTACATTAAAAGTGATATGCCAGATTTATAGATGTGTTTTGTCATGGTCTTCAGGACACCGTCTGACAATTTTCCTGTCCCGGGATTGTCTGAAATGCTCAAATGCACCTCTTACCAAAGCTCTGACTCTACCCACGAAAATGGATCGTATATTGTACACAAATTCAACAGCTGACAACAGAATATATTCAAGGAATTTAAATAAATATATACACGGAAATTGCAAAATGTGTACAAGGAACCATAAAGACCTAAGTTATCCATCATATTATCACTATCTCACATCACATCCTTGTGTATGCCAAACATAAGCAAATTGCAAAAGTTATCCATCATATTATCACTATCTCACATCACATCCTTGTGTATGCCATACATAAGCAAATTGCAAAACGTGTACAAGGAAACATATAGACCTAAGTTATCCATCATATCATCACTATCTCACATCACATCCTTGTGTATATGACACACAAAATCTCTTATCAGTAGTTATCCATCATTTTGTTACTATCTCATATCACATTCAAGTGTATGTAATATATAAAACACAAAAATAACGAACATTACATGAATGTAATATTTTGGGATAAATGGCACTGAAACGAGTCTTGTGCTGGTTCCCCGCTGATGACCCAATTTCTTCACAGAGGCTAATAAAGCCTACATGTTTGCTTCTAAATTCAAATTTGATGAATATGATATGTTCTTTGAATGAAATAAGGACGTTCATATATGCAATGATTTAGAACTACTGAACTACACATCAGAGCATGCACTTTAATCACATGCAGAAATGTAGCTTAAAACATGCCTGCTGGACTTAATCGTGTAGAAACGGAAACCGGCACAAGAGCTCAATTATGTATTACAGTGGTCCCTGTCACCAGAGACCACCACTACAGCGACAAAAAAGTGATCTTATGAGACAGGTGGTCTTTCATGACAGGTATATTAACCTGAGAAGTATAGGACTTGGGATTCTGAAAAGCGGTCTGTCATGAGAGGGTGGTCTCTCACGACAGGGGTCTCTCGTGACAGGGACTACTGTACAATGAAAACTATGAAATAACAATCTTTTTAAGAGATCAACCACCGAACCGAAGTTCTGGGACTTATGCCAGTGAAATTCACGGACACGTTTCGGTGCATTATGCACGCATTGTTCCAGCAACAAATAATGAATGATTTTTTTTTTTATTCATTGACATTACATGTTCTGGCAAATATTATGACTTTTTTGTCAAAACACTCTATTCAGGACCCAATTTTTTTCCAACGAAAGAACATTTTTCCACACTAAAACTACTCATGAAGGACTTGTCCTCTTGGTCCTTGGCGCTGAAAATTTTGTCACCAGAATTTCCATGAATCAGCATCAATTTCCTCAGACATGACTGGCTTTAAGTTTATTTGTTTGTTTACTTGTATGCTTGTTAGCTTGTGTACAGAGTTTAGTTCAAGGATCAAAATGTAACATGTATAAAAGTGTGCTTTCTAATACCAGTTTTACCTGTTCGCTCAATCTTGGTATCATAGTCGTCTGCTAAGCAGTTCTAGTTAGTATAAGCGAGATATAATAATAATAATAATAATAATAATAATAATAATAATAATAGTAATAATAATAATAATAATAATAATAATAATAATAATAATAATAATAATAATAATAATAATAATAATAACAACAACAACAACAACAATAACAAGAAGAAGAAGAAGAAGAAGAAGAAGCAGAAGAGGAAGAGGAAGAGGAAGAGGAAGAAGAAGAAGAAGAAGAAGAAGAGGAAGAAGAAGAAGAAGAAGAAGAAGAAGAAGAAGAAGAAGAAGAAGAAGAAGAAGAAGAAGAAGAAGAAGAAGAAGAAGAAGAAGAAGAAGAAGAAGAAGAAGAAGAAGAAGAAGAAGAAGAAGAAGAAGAAGAACAACAACAACAACAACAACAACAACAATGTATTTGGAAAACTACCCGGTTACAACAGGGGCACCAATCAAACGAGTTATTTGGTGCGTCCATACATTTCCTTTGAATCCATTTGTAAAATACAATTACAAACTATAAAAGTTAAAGTGTTCAGTAGATTAATTCCGTTAGCTAACATAAATGATGTATGTACATGCATAATATAATAATATAAACCTCATCTTGAAAAAACTTGCTCGTGAAATTCTAAATATCCCAAATTACTTCCTCTATCAAGTTGTGACGTTTTCGATCAAGAAACGAAAACAGTAAAACGAGAAAACGCTAATACGAAAACACGACATAATTGCTGTCGTGTTTTCGCGGTCGTGTTTTCGCATTTTCGCCTTCGTGTTTTACATTATACTGTTTTCGCCTTCGTGTTTTCTTGTTTTCGACCAAGGAAGAAAACAGTAAAACAAGAAAACGAGAAAATGCTAACACGAAAACACGAAAATGCGAGTGCGAAAACACGACATATTTTCTGTCGTGTTTTCGCGGTTGTGTTTTCGCATTTTCGCCTTCGTGTTTTATATTTTAGTGTTTTCGCCTTCGTGTTTTCTTGTTTTCGCTGTTCAGTTTTCTTATTTTCTTGTTTTCGCCTTCGCATTTTTATGGAGAGACAAAAATATTTTAGTTGGCACTTTTGTGCCACCATAAAAAGTCGAATATTCGCATTTTATCTTTAATTTAGCTTTTTTGGACATCCCCTTTCAGGCCTCCGTTTAAATTAATGTGGATATTTTTTAAAATAATTTTTAATCTTTAATGAAAAACCACCAAAACTTGCACAAATGTTGAAACTGGCAAATTAATCAATACTCAATGCTGTTATATTCAATTTGACAAATTCTCCGAAATTCCAATTTTATTACCGTGGAAACTAAAAGAAAATAATTTGTCTAAATAATATACTATTGAATGCCAAAGCACCAAACTTTGCACAAATGTTGAAATTGGTAGATGAATCAATACTATTACATTTTTATTTTGACATATTCTCCAAAATTCAAAGTTTGCTACTTTAAAATAAGACTTTTTCTAATATTTGCAGTAGTTTTGATTGTGGACATTTTTTCACAGTTTGGTTCAGAGCTACCACTTCGGGAGGGGGGGGGTTATATATTGTCAAATGAATTAACTGGAACATCTCATTTTAAAATTACAGCGAGTAATATGACCTGTAGGGCCCGATTCAGCAGCGTCCTATCCCAACTTAGCTGAACTACAACAAAACAAATCCATGATTCTATTAGTTTAAATGTATACATGTTACCTAACCTGTCACACTCTGATTTTTTCCGGAACGCCATGATTTAAGGAACGTGACCTTATAGACTTATACTTTGCTCGCTACACAAGAATTCGGTACAACCTTGTAAATGTATCAATAAAAAATTAGTCAAAATGAACAATAGCACAAATTTGATCAAGCCCGCTGTGATTCAATGCGCATGCCGTGCAAGTTAGTTTCTCCTGCTTTTCACACACCTGTTAACGTTCGCATTTTTTTTTTTTAATTTTTCGCTCAGGAAGAACCCATTTTAAGTTAGAAAGTTGCAGGAGTACACGGTGTACCAAGTTTTGACAAAGCATCAGCCACAAGAACCGGCAGCCAGTCCGTATGGCAACAGAAACCGCAAACCAATCTGCACGTATGGCTACTAGAACCGGAAACCAGTCCGAATGACTACCGCCAGTCTGTATATGCCCCCGTCACATGTGGTCATTGCTCTGACGGTTGCATATCGTGAACCCTCCGCTTTCCTGCATCCAGCAGGACTGCAAATTGTAGAGGGCGCTCAGGCAGCGGCTTCGTCTCAAAATGAAAACTGTACGGACTTACAAGCATGCAGCCTGACTGTGGGGATGAAACCACCATTATATTTATTGTATATTCTCATACTAGCATAAAGGCGTGTAACTTTTGTTGCGTCACTTTTTAAAATAAAGTATGCAGTTGGTGTTGTGCAGACACCTTTCATTGAAAACATTCAAGATAAAAAAGGCGAGTCTATAGATAGAATCAAAAGTTATGCCAGTGTTCACCTGTCATAGCCAGGAAACACGTGCTCCGAGCACGGCTTGCCAGCATTACGTCACTGCGTATGAATATGTGATTTGCCCTCTGTTTATAAAACTCATCATGGAAAAAATATCTGTCAAACCATACAACACAAACAGGCTGATAAGTTCATGTAATAGTCTAGCTGAAACAGTGGGTCAATTACAGGTAAATGGTCCCCAAAGGTGTCAGCACAAGACAACCAAGAACTATTTAGTGCCGCAATGGTGTATTCATACCTTCAATGGGTTGTGTATTTTATTATCAAATGGGCTGTTCAGTTTTACCAGATTCTCTACATAAACAATGCTTAGTAGCTCTGTAGTTAAATGACATTATAGAACATTGTTGGTATTTCGTATACAAATTACTATGTTCTCCTTTACTTCGTTTTTTTTTCCTGACCTGAATTGATAAATTTACACAGATACGGTTTACAGACATTGTTTGTGACAACAATATTTTGATACTTGTAAGATACAAAAAAGCAACAACAAAAAATTGACGCATGTAAGGTACTATTTTATACTTTCTCTACGCATTCTAATATGAAATGACCTACATCTTTGAAATACCAAAAAAGCATTAATATCCTGGACAAATGGATGAACACCGAGAAAACAGAAACATGAATTTAAAGAGACATGCTATTTTTGCAGACAGAATCATCTGTACTTTTTTTAAGTCAAGGCACCCGTCACATAACATCACATTACACCCCCTTTCTCTTGAACAGTTAAGACAGGATGAACTAGAAAAGAATATTTGCTTCAAAGCAAATCTGTCTGTGTGCCTTCAAAAGTTGTTAATATTAAATGGTACAACTTTTATCCTTTGGTGCTTCACATCACATTAAGCTTATGGCTGGATGCAAATTTCAAAGTCCAAATGACCTTGACCTTTGACCTTAAGAGGTCACATGTAAAGTGCACAGTGTCACAATACCCACAATTTAAGCCCAACATGAACCGAATCGGATTAAAATTGACCAAGTTATGACAAGATGAAACTTTCAAAGGGCCAAATGACCTTGACCTTTGCCCTTTTGAGGTGACATGTTCTTATAAAAACGCACAGTGTTGCAATACCTACAATTTGAGTTCAACATGATTAGAATAGGATGGAAATTGGCCAGGTTATGACTGGATGAAACTTTCAAAGGTCCAAATGACCTTGACCTTTGACCATTAGAGGTAACAAGTAAGTTTCCAAAATGTGCAGTGTACAATAGCTACAGTTTGAGCCGAACATGATCAAAATTGGATGAAAATTGACCAAGGTATGGCTAGCCACCAACGAAAATGACCTCTGACCTTGAAATGACGTTTGACCTTGAGATGACCTCTACCTGAAGTGAACCTTACCCTCAAAAATGACATTTTGGCTTAAAATTGACATTTGACCTTGACATGACCTTGACATTTGAGATGACCTTTACCTTGTTATGATCGAACTCCTATATACTCAGATCTACTATAATACATAAGAAATTGAAGATTTAAAACTTTAATTAGCCCTCATTTGCATAATTTTGAAAAGCATGACCTCTCATTATAAAAAGGCCAGACTTCATCCATAGAAGTATAATTGTGCCAAGTTTGGAGTTTCTACCTGTAATACTTTTCAAATGAAATGTCGGACAAATTTACCTGTAAAAAAAAAAGAAGGAAAGAAAGAAAGAAAGAAAGAACGAACGAAAGAAAGAAAGAAAGAAAGAAAGAAAGAAAGAAAGAAAGAAAGAAAGAAAGAAAGAAAGAAAGAAAGAAAGAAAGAAAGAATTCCTAGAAAAACAGTATGTCTGTGTTGGCACACAGACATAACAAGGGTTCAACTAAACATGTTCATATTTCTTTTGAGTAATCTTCATATTGTACGCCCTTCGTGGATGTCAACAGTATGAGTAGGAACTGCTGACCCTTCCAGTACAGGTAGGTTTAGTAAGTGCTACTCCTGTGTCAGACTCACTTTGTAGTGTGACTGTTCAGTTACCTTACATATATATATATATATATATATATATATATATATATATATATATATATATATAAATATAGATAGATAGATAGATAGATAGATAGATAGATAGATAGATAGATAGATAGATAGATAGATAGATAGATAGATAGATAGATAGATAGATAGATAGATAGATAGATAGATAGATAAAAACCAGTTGTGGTCGAGCATAACAGATATTATTTAAGATGGAAACTATTTACATCAAGTTGAGTGTTGCAATCGCAATTCTGCATCAGATATCCGATTAAAGGTACCTGATACTTTTTTACATATTGAAAGATGTTTCATTTTACGCCATTCTTTTTGCATGACATTGAAATCATGTGACTTCGCATGTAGTAACGACCTCACAAAACTCTTTTGAGTTGCACCTAATTCACTGTGGCGAGGCTGTCTGCTTGATCGAGATAGTAGGGTTAGTGCATATGCTCTATCTTTTACTGGATATTCTCAATATACACTGCCATTAGTATTTGGTTATATTCATTACGAGATCGGGTGATTCCCAAAGTACCGGATATCAGTATCAAATGGAGGCTGTTCATCAATAAACTGTTTGCGTAGTTGCTACAATAACAGAATGAAATTTTAGACTGCATGATGCGACTATAACTTTGTATTTTTATGAATGCCACAATGAAGAATTGACAGTCAGTTGGTCTAGCAGATGCATGCTTACATAGACGACTATACAGACTGAACTTACTGAACATGTAATTTTCATTGACATCATTCCACAAAAGATACAAATTATTTTTGCTTATGATTGTTAAAACCACAAAGTTCTTTTACAAATGGTAGCCATGACATCACTGTCTTTCAATTAATTTTCGAGACAGAAATGTGTCCTTTTCATGATGACAGCACCCATCAGTGAACAAAATATCTATTTCTCCACTAAAACCAACATATCATAATTTATTTCCTCACTAAAGCCAACATATCATAATCTATTTCCTCACTACAGCAAACATATCATAATTTATTTCTTCACTAAAGCCAACATATCATAATTTATTTCCACACTTATCTATCATTTGGCATTGATTTGAATTCAATCTCCTTCTTTCTTATCGCAAATGTTTCTGAATGGTTACTTGTGAAAAATTAAGAAATATCATGATATTGATTCCATATGTATATACATATATGGAGTCTGTTCAATATATCATCATTTTCTTTGTGTATTTAGTTGAAACGTGTGCTTATGTGATCCTTACTCTTTTCTCACCATGTATTGTGGTGCATTATGAAACAATCTGATGTCTCTCCCCACATGTACGGCCTGCCCTGAGTATCTGATAGAGCATGAGGGAAATGTTCTCAAGTTAAAAATTGACCAAATGGCCCAGATACTTTTCAGCTTTACCCGGTATGTCTTCATAGATGTCCCATAACAGCCGCTCCGTCACTGTCTATCCCTATTTGGCACTCTATTTCTTTATTCTCAGCATTGTCCTCTCCCAAAATGATGCCGCCATCCGCCTATGGGCGCCATGGTCGGCAGCCATACTATATCTAACCACCGTGTGATACAAACTAGATATTTCACCACTTAAATGTACCTGAGAGCTCTGATGTTAACCTGCACGTTGAAATCTGCCTACATTTTCAGGTAAATGTCTAGGCATTTTTATGCCTTAGTGACACAGAAAATCCAAAAGGAAACTGCTTTTTCGAAGATTGTAATGAAGTTGTAAAAGGTACACCCTGAATAGTCCAACTTATTGTATACTAGAATGGACTGCAGCGACATCCTGTAAGCGTGTGCGATGAAGAGAGTGGGTATGTTTCCAACGCCTTCAGCAAGAATGTCAAGGTAAAATCATCTTGTAAATCATCTTTCCTGCAGGAAAGTTTCAAGTGTAATCCAGACGTCAATGAGGCATATTTTTATTCAGTTACGCCAGTAAGTTTCTTGACGCCTCCCAAAGAATATTTAGCAGGCATAAAAGAATTACTGGCGTATTCCAGGCGGAAAGTAAGCCTCATTTGAGGCGAAATATTTAAATGAGATGAAGCGTAAAATGTAAGTGAGGTGTAAATTTTACGGGCGTCATTCATTGGACCTATTTCATATTATACTTCCAGGTATAAAATGATAAGAAGCGTATTATAGAGGCGTAATTTGTTTACGGGCTTCATTTGTTGATATTGCCTGGCATCATTTCCCAAAATGTGATGCCTTATCTCAGCTGTCCCATAATCAGGTTGGCCTCAGGGGCACTGCTGAACTGCAAGTCAGTTTGTTCGATTAATTCCTTCTTCATATTGGTTCACGGCTTTCCTCAGGCACTCCCTGAGTTTGGTGCCTGTCCATTCTTGGATATTATCTTCCCATCTTTTATTTTGTCTTCCTTTTTTTTTTCCTCCTGGTACTGTTCCATGCAGTTGGAACTCAACTTTATGAATTGCCAAGGTCTGAAATTCCACCTGGCTTCAAGAACTAAGTCAAACTTTCAACCAGTGCTAAATGAATATCTAAATAAATATTAGAAATATGCTGCTATAGGCTGCCAAGAGAAATGACGCCCGTCAAGCAGAAATGACGCCTCATGTGAGGGGGAATTGGACAGGGAATTTTATCCCGATTACATCTCCTGCTTATTTGCGCCTGGAAATTGGCTTGCGTACTTTTCACCTGTTTTACAGGCGGATTGTGCCTGAAACCTTTATACAGGCTACCAGCTAGTGATACCATTTGGAAATGAAGTTGAGAGTTCCCCCTTCAACTTAAAAGTTAAATGTACACGTAAATGCAAAGTATACTTGGTTCAAAATTATTAGTATTTTACAGTTTCTATTTAGTGGTGCATTTACATCTAATGATTTTATGCCTAACATTAAATGCAAATGCAACCACACTCGACTTCTTCGCATTTGTCCATGCATCATTATCTGTAAAAAAAAAAATCTGTCCATCCACACACGCGCGCGCGCGCGCGCGGTTGGATGTTTTCTTATACATATTTTTTCTGGAGGCTCGTGAAAACTTTGTCCTTGTAGTTAGATATTCGAAGAGGAAGAAGGGTTTCTCGACTTTCTAATGGTTGCTTGTTTTGTGTAATTAGAGATTGGAAGAGGTAGCAGGGCTTCTCGGCTTTAATTCCAATGGCTGCTTGTTTTACTTGACAAAGCTTTCAGTTTTGTATATTATACAATAGTGATGGCTCCCAACCAATATCTATGACCCAATAGGTATTATACTGAATGTGTTTATATTACAGATCACTAGTTATGGTTTGTAATGGCTCAGACAGTTTTTTAACCTGATGATGGCAAATAATAAGCATTGCTGAGCGAACCCATTTTTTAGATATTAACACGCAAAATGCACATTCCATCAACTTTGAAACTAATCGCAATGCTCTTTGGCATACAAGCTGTCAATTGCCTTAACCCAATGTTTAGGTAATTGAACACCATTTGTGCCCCTGCTCTTCTGTACGGCATGGAATGTGTTAATCTTGGTCATTCATCTGTAAATAAAATGGAGTCCCTGCAGGGCTGTCTCCTCAAACAGTGCCTAGGGATTGGGAAGCGGCATCACCATACGTGCTTAGTGAAGGCTCTAAAAGTAAAGCCTGTCGAGTCATTAATTAGAGAACGTGCCATATTACTGTTTAACAATATTTTTAAGGTTGACACATGTGTACGTGACTTGAATTTGTATTTACTTTCAGAATATGTTTTAACTGGTTCAGCTGTACCAGGAACACTTTTAGATTACGTAACTCGAAGTGGGCTGTCTCCAGTGTCTCTAGCGTTTGGAAGTCGGCCTAACCGCAGACCCAAGCATCTTAATAGACAAGACGGCATCGTCGACTGCTTAAGATTTTTATTGCACCATGAAAATTTTATTAAACCGTATGGGGAAGAACATATGCTGGTATCACTGCTGACGAAAGCTTTTTAGTTTTACGGTACATCTTGTTTTATCCGTATTAACTTCAGTATATTTTACTTGTATAGTCTCACTGTGCTTATCTCGATGTATTATGTAGGCTTTTCCTCGAATTCGGGGGTTTTAATAATATTATTATTATTATCATCATCATCATCATCATCATCATCATCATCATCATCATCATCATCATCATCATCATCATCATCATTATTATTATTATTATTATTATTATTATTATTATTGAAGGAAATTAACAAGCACTTCAAAGTGAAGAACTGTAAAAGGTGTGTATATGTTTATCTTAATTAATGGTTGTTCACATTTAATGGCAGATACTTATATATAGCGTCATCGTTTTACGTTTTTATTTGAGGGTGTTGTTCCATACTTATTTACATTTAAATTGTTTATAGCATTAGCGGTGCGTTTACCTTAACGATATGATGCCAAGCCTTCAATGTTAATTTACGTGCAGCGGCGTGTTAACATTTAACGGTCTAACACCTCTCAACAGTATAATTCTTGTCCATCGTATCATTCTATGTCAGGTAGAATCAATCTGTTATCCTCTTTGAAGATCAACAGAGGAGGCAGTCATCCCTTTCTCCTTGTCCTCCTGAGATTTGTCTTCTCAGCGTCACTCTTAAAATTTCTCACAGGGTAAGCAATAAAGCCAATGTAGAAAATATTGCAAAATATCAGTAAAGTAGGCATTAGAAACTGACATGTATTCGTTTCTAACATTCAAAAGTGATTACAACAACGACTGTAATTTACTAATTTTCAAGGCAAAATCAAATCTCTCCCGAAGAAAAACTTTTGTAACTGTAAATACGCATGAAAAATCCTCTATTGGTACCCAAACCAATGTTGCTTTGAGAATTAAATTATTATTATTATTATTATTATTATTATTATTATTATTATTATTATTATTATTATTATTATTATTATTATTATTATTATTATTATTATTATTATTATTATTATTATTATTATTATTATTATTATTATTATTATTATTATTATTGCACTGCTAAGATAATTATATAAAAGGTCACCAAATGCATTCCCAACACAAGACAAATTTGATACAGTTTTACTTTATTCAACAATTATCCAATGTAAATTAAACTCATATTTATAAATGACCCTGAGACCTAACAATAACATTCAGGTCAAGCTGACCGGCACATGATCACAACCAAGGTCCGGTCTAGGTACATTATTTAATCAAGTATCATTACTCTTCATTGCGTTGTTCAGGACTGACTGTTTGGAAACGAGATTCAAATAAGTGGTCTGTGACCTTGACAATTAGGTCAAGATGACTGTCTCGGTTGCAGGTCAGTATTCCGAAAGTCCAATGATCCGAAGAGGTTCGATGAGCAGCATTCAGAAGGTCCAATGCTCCGAATTCACACCAGAAAGTGGCCCATTCTTCCGAAGGTCCACTGTCTCGAAGATACGAAATTCCCAGTGAAGACCTCTTCAACATTCGATCATCTCATGATTAAGACCCCAGTTCTAGAAGCTAATCTCATATTTCCCCCGCAAGTAGCAGGGCTAGCTAATTTAAGTCTTGTCATGGAGAACACGAGAAAATGGCTTTTAACTTTTTCAGGCAAAAAACGCACAACCAATTTGGGGGAAACAGCGAATACTGATTTATGCATCTTACATTGTTTGTTCATGTATTTGCCAATTGAAATACAACAAAAATTCACACATAAACATGAAAAATAATAATAACAGGGCCAGGGATGCCAATATTCAAAGTGTCATTTCAGGGACAAGTAACTCAGACCATCAGGGACACAAAATAATAAACAAAGAATATAGAAGCAAATACTCAATTTAGACGAGGGACACGCACCGTAAATTGGTCAAATTTTCAGTCAATTTTTCGGGATTGTCCCTGGTGATGAGGGACAGTTGGCATCTCTGCAGGGCATCAAATGCTTATTGATCCCCTTCTGAGGTTAAAAATACTGGTATATACATATACATGTCCATTTGACCCATTGGCAAGATTAATTACATGCATGTAGTCTCATGAGAACACAGAAGCTAGTAGCATACGGCAAGCCGTTTTAACATTTAATCCATTATACATATGTGCAAAAATGCACATATACGTAGTTAATTACACATGTGTACATCGTTTACACATATGGATAATTGTGCACATTTATTATATACGTGTGTGAAAGATTTATACACGTGAAATTCTGTTACACATATATAAAAAAAAAGATTTATATATGTAATACACCTTTAGCACATAAATGAAATTATCTATTTTACATTTGTGTAAAAGTATTTCACATGAGTGTGCATTTTTTCACATATGTGTAAAAGAATTTCATACATGTGCCAATCTATTTCACGTATGCAAAATTAATTATCATCTTAATATATGAAACAGATGGACATATATGTGAAAACAATTTTCGTATAATGTAAAATAGTATTGCACATGCAGATATGTGTACATCTTTTACATATTCAAGCAAATAATTACATGTATGTGTAAAAGAATTATACATATTTGCGACTGTCTTGTACATGTGTAAAATAATCATTCATTTCGCATGTGTGCAAAAGCTTTACATGTGAAATTCTGTCACGCTTCTGTGTTTAATATTTTGGCATGCATGTGTAATGCTTTACATATATGTGCAAAAGAGATGCACTCACGAACAAAAGAATTATACATATGTGCAAGTCTGTTCACTTAAGTGAAATAAATAATTATCTTACATATCTGTAAAGGTTTCCATATATATGAAAAAGATTTGCACATTTGTAAAAGATTTGCATATATGTGCAAATACGAGTTTTCAGATATGTGTAAATATTTTACACACATTTGATATAAAAAGAAACTTAACGAACCCAAATCTGGAAGTCGAAGTGCCGATTGAACAGTATCAAGAGTGATAATCAAAGATGTCCAATTCCATAATAGTCACTGAAAAACGGTAGAGTTCTAAATCATCATAAACAAATCATATTCATAAAATTTGAAATTTAGAAGAAAGTTTTCGGCTTTATTAACCCTTGTGTAAAATAAGTTCACCAGCGGGGAACCAGCTGGCGCAAGACTTGTTTCGGTGCCAATAATCATCGGACAAGTCATTCTGCTAATTGGTGGCACCATGTTTGTATTTTTAATACAAACATCTCTGATGTATTATAGAATTAAGTTGATATGATGTTCCTTTGTTGTTTGGCCTACTTATGAATGTAGCCCACATTACATGAATCCATTTCAACATAAAATACTTTTCCAAAACATAAGTCAATGCCTAACTTGCATGACCAGGCCTGCCGAAACTGAATCATTGAATCAATCAAGCACAATTACAAAGGAAACCCCACACTTACCCATATTACTTGGTCTTTGAAATAGGAATCTGCACAATTATACATATGTGTGAAAGAATTAAACATATGCAAAATCCCTTTGCATATGTGAAAAAGATTTAGACATTTGTAAAATAGTGTATTTAGTGTTAAACAAATAAACGTTCTTTTAGACAATAATAAACAAAAAGTTGTCTTGATATCACATGACACTCTAAACCTGGTTTAATCCCCTTTTACCCTCGCATACTTTCGAGTTATTCTTATATTACATGTAAGTAAAAGTCACTTTTTGTCTAGTGACTTGAAACTGTTTTATTTCTTATTTTCATATATTGTTGTTTACTTGTCAACAACCATTTGTATTATTGTATTCTTTGTGTGTGTTGTCAACATATCATGTGTATATGGTTATGTAATCAATATAGTTCATTCATGTATTCTGTTTAAGCAGTGATCTGTCTCTACCCCAGGATCTCTACTTTTACATCCCTGGATCAACATATCTAATTATTATTTCAAGTTACCTTAATTTGTTCTCATGTATCTTAATTTCGTTTCAATATACATGTATATTGAAATGTCATGTGCATGAAAACGGCTTGCATGTATATATATGCGGCTTGTAATATAAGGGGCCATGTCACTTGTCACGCTTAACGGCATTTGACGTTATGGGGTGGGAGGGTCATCACCTATTGACGCTAGTTTGCTCAATGCGTGACAAAGAATATAAAAGTAAGAAAAAAAACAACAGAAAACGTGCGAGTTCCAGTTCGACCTATTTTGCAGTACACGCAAAAATACAAACGTTGCCACATTACCATTCCAATATAGTCTTGATGTTACTGGCACATTTATAGAATCAGTGCGATTGAGCTTTTAGGCCCATATTATTAACTTTATCTATCTATCTATCTATATATATATATATATATATATATATATATATATATATATATATATATATATATATATATATATATATATATATATATATATATATATATATATATATATATATATATATATATATATATACATGTATATATACACACACACATATATATTTATATATATATGCCAACTGTGTCTTTGAAACTTTAACAGGGTCTCTTATCCTACACTTTTAAGAAAACAATTTGAATGAATGTTGCAAAGAGGTTTTAAGAGAATAAGTAAACGCAAGTCAAACGCTTTCCTTGGTGCACTCTGGGCATTAAGCATCCTGAGTGTGCCCAGGAAAACTGGTGGTTAATAGAGGTATAAAATTTAAGGGTTAAAAAACAATAAAAATTTTATAAACACACTTTGACAAGTATACCCAACTTTTGTCTCATGCTAGGGTAAATGGTCGTGGACTCGCGCATTCGATGCATTCCACATGCCTATACACAAGCCAAGGTTTCAATGAGGGGTGCAAGTGTATTTTCTCCAGGTCGTAAATGCTCAGTGTAAAAATGTTAAATGACCAGGTGTTAAGATGTATTATTAATACAGTAACAAAACCGTAAATCATATTTCTTATCTTTTTTGTTCTTGTGGGTAAACTATAAATAAGGTTTTTCTTTCTAGTAAAGTGTAAGATATTGAAATTAAAGTGTTGCTAAGACCCCCTCCACCACCCTCTCTTTATATAGCATACAGGTTTTTATTTTTATCTTAATTGTGTAGGCCTACACAGACTATCTTCGCCAATAAACATGTATATGGCCAGCTGCAAATTTATGCGTTTGAGGTTGCGCGATGGCTTTGAATGCCTCTTTGCAATCCTTAAATCCGCATTGGTTTTTTTTTTGGGGGGGGGGTCGCCTTACTTGTACTACTTACGGGCTAGACCTCAGCACCTTTATTGAGTGATTTAGCGCTTGTTCTGTGGGGAAGGCCTCTTTCTCTGTTTTTCAGTGGAATTCGTAAATATCACAAATTGAGCGATCGCATCATAAAGATTAGAGGTGAAAAGTTGTTCAATATAAATGGATAAACAATGATTATTAGAGCCAGATCCCTGGGCCTTCAGCACTGCGAACCTTCATAACATGACCCTTTGGAATAACGGACCTGCGTAAGAGCTAGATAAAATCCTAGCCTATGTCTCATCAAGATATATAATCCGCGGCAGATAAGCAGAGAGCCACAGAAATAATACAAGTATTAATCCTACCAAATGTGAAATTTAGTGTAGCTCTTTAAGATTGGAAACAGAAAGTATTGAACATAGACAGGAAGAAGAAGCTAAAGTGGAAGAAACAGGTACTAAAAGAATGCCTCCCTATGGTTCCATAGGGAGCCATATTTAAAGTAGATTTATGAACTGTCGGAAGATTTTATATATATATATATATATATATATATATATATATATATATATATATATATATATATATATATATATATATATATGTATATATGTTGATGTTTAATAACAATTAAGTTTACTTATTCCATGTGTGGTTATTTTCTAACAAAATGTGATCATTGGCCCAGTGCATATTTTGGGTAAAATTTGTAGTGTCATCTTAATTTGTTATCAAAATAGTAAATTAAATTTTGTGTTTTTCATACATATGAAATTAATTCCAATTAGTACCACCAGTGGCACCACCATGCGTCTCCATACGTCATAGACTTCTTTCTGTTTACTGTTCCTGTAATGGTATAATGGATATATGTTCAATTCAGATATAATGACCATCACCAGATAATTTTTTTTTTTTAATTAATTTAAAAAAAAGAAAAACATGATATACATTGTCTCCATGACTTGACTATCAAAAGCCTTTTTTCAACACAATACCGTATCTTCCGTAATTATATTAAGTTGTGCTACCACCAAATTTCCTGATTTATATAATTCTTTAAAAAATCATTTTGGCTGGTACAGGTGGCGCCATTAGCATCGACCTAGACCTAGATTATTTAACCCTTCATAAATCCTTAAAGTTATACAGAGTTAACCGAACACTGTGAACAGACATGACCATAGGTTAGCAGAGCTAAAAGAGCATTCAGGAAACTAGAAGACATCCGAATGTTTCTTCACTGAACAGTATAATTTTACCTCTTCCACACCAAACTCGAGCTGGTGTTAGACAACAGTCTTGGACTCCATCCCCGTAAGAGGAAAAAACAAAGGTTTCCGCCCTGCTCAATGAGGTTCAGTCCTACTCAAGTAGAACCGGAGTGATCTAATGGGACAAAGGGCCCAATCTAGTTTGGACCTGAACATTGTCACTAAGAGTGATTTGACCCCCCCAAAAAACCCTTGAGTGATTTGACACAAAAAAAAACCCCTCAAGGTGGTTGAGTGGTCATGCCCCACTTGTGTCCTGGACACAAATCCCATACAAAGCCACAAGACACTTCAGAAAAACATCCATCCCATCAGCAAACCACCTGATGAGGGACCTATCCGACGGATGTACCCCCCCCCCCCCAATGCCTAGCACCTGTGTGCTAACAGGAAGACCACCCTGAAGGTAAGAAACTTAAAAGTGGTCATGCCAATATTTTTAGGCTTGAACGAAGGCTTAGTGAGAGCCCCAAGCACTACAGAAAGATCCCAGCAAGGCACAAGATTGCACTCCAATGGACGATCTGTGTGGAAGCTATTAATAAGTCCACAGGGATAGAGCTACATCCCTAAACCCTGGTCTTAAGGATAGCTACAATAGCCGACTTCTAACTCTCTATTGTGCAAACCTTCAAGTATCCTTCCTCAAACAGACTTAAAATAAAGCAATCTGCAATCTGTTGGTCCTTAGACTAGCACGAAGATGGAAACCTGTTCCACCTCGAGTCATAAATCTTCAAAGAAGACTGACAAAGTTTTCCCCACAACTCTTTCAACCACTCCCTGGTGGAAGCAGGCTGAAGAGCCACTCTTGGTGATAGACACCAGATCAGAAGCATGAGAAACTGAAGCTTGTGGTGGAACATGTTTGATCTTGGCTGCTTCAGCAGTTGAGGGAGAAGAGGTAGTGACCAAGGAGGCTCTACACTCAACTGCAGGATATCCAAGGACCATTCCCCCTGGGACACCACAGGCCCACAAGATGGAGTTCGCACTGCACCTCCTCTAACCTTCAGCAAAAGCAGGATTGGAGGAAAGATATACGCTCACATCCCCTGCCACGAAAGCTACATGGTGTGTCGCCCACACCCACTCATCTGAGAACGGGGACACAAAGGTGTGGATCTTGTAATTGTTCTTGGTCCCAAAGAGATCCATGTGCGGTTGACCCCAAATTGCCCAGATCGCTTCCAACACCTGGGGATTGAGAGACCACTCAGTCTGAATAGCAAGCATGTGATCAGCATGACGGCAGGTCATCCTTGATATTGAGGCAACCTGCAATGTGCCAACAGTGGAGCCTGATGCCATTCTGGTGGCACCAGAGCCAGATCGACTTGGCCAGAGAGAACAACCGTTTACCTCCCTGTTTGTTGATACATGTATATGCAACCGTCGGATGGTTGTTGCATATCACCAGGATGTGTTTGTTCTCCAACTGTGAGTGAAACTGGACATGCACAAAACAAATCCCTTCCAGTTCTGGACAACAGATGACAAATTGCCTCCACAGAGGAGGCCATTCGCCTGAGGCCATCACAGAGACCAGATGTGCTCTCCAGCCATGCTGGGAAGCATCAGTGAACAGTCACCTCACTGTTGAAAGGAGCCAGGGACTGCCCAAGCATCACACTCACCTGGCACCACCACCTACTCAAAATCATTCAGGCGTACAGATGAATTCTGACATGCTGAGACAAGAGACAAGTCTTGGGATGGGAGCAATCCTGAGCTGGAAAGACTGCCGATGAAGCCTCCCAAGAGGGAAATGTGAGTCCATGGACATTAGCATCCCAATGTGGCATATCTGCTTGCCATTGGGGCAGACGCTCTCCTGAACTATTTAAAGAGAACAAATAGTCTTCTCCACTTGTGCTCTGATGGGCAACAGATGGAAGGGACTACTAAAAATTGAATCCCCAGAAACATGAACACCCTTGTGGGAGTCAGGCTGGACTTCAAGACAGGCACAATTAGGCCTAACCTCAAGCACAGAGTCAGAACAAACTGTGTCTCCTTGAAAAGAAGGCCCCTGGCCTGAAACCACAGGAGCCAATCATCTAGATAAATATGCAACCGGATCCCTTGCTGGTGCACAAATGCTGCCACCATTTCCATGAACCAAGTAAAGACCAGTGGTGCCTGCACCAGGCCAAACGGCAGAGCACAGAACTGAAAAACTCGGCCATTGACCACAAAGAGCAGACATTTTTGAGACCGCTTGGCCAAAGAAATGTGGAAATTTACGTCTTTCAGATCCAACGAGGTTGCCCAATCGCCCTCTTGCATTGCACCCATGATATGAGTCTGCCGGAGTCTCTATCTTGCAGTGCTGCACAAGAAGATAAGTTGAGATATGACAAGCCAATGACTGGTCTGTGCCCGCCATCCCTTTATGACACCAAAAAGAGACAACTGTACAAGCCTGGAGACCCATCATCCTTGACTGATTCAATGGCCTCTTTGTCCACAAGCTATTACATGGCCTCGTTCAAAAGTTCCCAGTCCCCCTCCTCACAAGGCAGATTGTAGGAAAAGGGAAGTCTTGACAGTGGAACGGAGTTGACTGCGAACTCCAAAGAGTATCCGTGCATGATGATGTTTCTCACAAAAGCATCATCCACTATGTCATCCCAGATAGGCGCCCATGGATTCAAGCCAAGAAGGCAGACAAGAATGTAGATCGGCGAGCTCACAGAGGTGTCAGAAGACCAGCACGTTCCCCTATGGGCCAGGTGCCAACTTCTGGCCAACCTTAGGACCAGAAGAGCCTGACTTAGAAGGCTGGCCACCAATCTTTACAAGCTTCCCCTTCCACTTCTGCAGCTTCTGACCATACGCAGCTGCGGGGTGCTGCTGGATGGAAGACAAACCTTTGCATTCCACAGAAAGCCTCAAGAGATTTCTGCATTCTGTCCGGTAGTTTTGGATATTTTGTTAAGATTTGACCAAAAAATGAAACAAAAAGTCATAAAAAATCCAAAATTCACTGGAGCACAACTGTTGAAAAAACTTAGCAGAGACCAACCCATGGTGCATTCCCACCAAGCTTGAAGTAAATCTGATAAGTGATTTTGGACAAAAAGTCCAAAATGGGAATTACCATTGCAATCCCCATTCACTTACAGTTATCAACAGCACTGTATGCATTAATTGATATGTACCAACATTGAAAAATTCATTAAAAATCAAGGATTTATGGTCTGAAGTTCTCACACGAATATTGTTCCATTGTCCATATATAATGTATCAATAACAATTCCTGTTCGTCCTCAAGGCAAAAAATTGCCTGGGTGATGAAACCAGCCTCTTTTGACTACATAATTTTAGCAAGGCAGATTTTTACTACCACTACTAAATTGTCTATATATATTGTATATAAAATAGATTTTGTATGCTTCTCATGTTTGTTACGTGCATAACTGAAATATAATTTGGAGATGTTCATTGACCCAAAGTTCTAACATGTTAACGCTGACCTTCCCCTTGTACCTTTTTATTGCTGCATCATTTAGGCTGTCCTATTATCAGGTCAAGATTACAGTGCCAGGCTCAAGGATAGACAACACTATTATTAATCCTTCAAATGATGACACTGTGCTCTTACCTGAGATTGCATCATTATTCAATAATAGTGGATTTAGCCTCATGAAACTCAACATGCACACAGATGGCCCAAGCATATGCAGTCAGTTCTAAATGTCACAACGCATAAACTGGTTTTTTTTTTTTTTTTTTTTTTTGATACCTAAAATCACTGTACCAATTATAAATCACTGGAACATTAAAAGGAATTTTTTTTTACATCTTTTCAATAGCATCACCACCTTGTGAACAACTTTGTTTGGCCCTTCTAAAAGGAAAATTTCCAGCAAGTTCCAGCATAATGTGAGTGACAGTTTCGGAGAAGTCGAAAACAGCAAAAAAGCATTTTTTACATAAAAAATATTTGAAAAATCACTGCGCCACCTGTTGAACAAATTAAGGTGTATGGGTCCCCAGAAGTCTCCCTGAGCAATTTAGAAGCAATTGGCCAATCTATTTTGGAGAAGATTTTAATTAAGAACTGCCCCTACAAAAAAAACAAAAAAGTTCATAAAAAATCCAAAAATCAATAGATTTTCACAATTTGTACAAACTTGGTAGGGACCCAGGTACATTTCCACCAAGTTTGAAGTAAATCTGGCCAGTGATTTTGGAGAAGAGGCCGAAATGGTGAATTGTGGACACCAACAGACGGATGACCGATGCCTAACCACCACATAAGCTCAGCTGACTGACAAATCAGCTGCGCTAAAAATCTCCGATAGTTGCTTGAAATGAACAAAGAACAGACTTCCATGCTGAGTCGTACCACTTAAAGTGCATTTTTGGCTGTGTCTGATGGGAACCAGGAACTTGGCTATGCATCAGGGATCTCTGTACCATGGTCCAGATCCTCATGAGGACTGAAACCAAAGCATGGACCCATGGTTGTCACTCAGTTGCAAGATGGTTCACCATTCTTGTTAACCAGACACTGAGAAAGGCTGTGAGAATGCTTAAAACACTATCCTTAAAATCTAATTGAATTCCAATCAAAAATTTGTCCACAAAAAGTATTTCAGTGTTCTGCTCGCACTGTGGCTATATTGCACCTGTTCACTTCAAAGTTGCGAGTCCTGAAGTGGCTTCTGAAAATATACAGCTAATGTGATTTCAGTGTCTTGTTTGTCCACCAGATGGCATTTCGCTCCATATGTAATCAAAGCTTATTTGTGCAATTCCTGTGATAGATATTGTTACATGTGCCAAGACAACAATGAGGGAGTCCTTAATTTCATGTCCTCAGTGCCCTAAGAGCAGATCAAGGTCACCCAGATTATGTAATACAAGAGGCCCACAGGCCTGGTGCTGTGTTGCCATTGCCATTGCCATTGCAATTGATGTACACCCTGCCATTACAAAATCACCTCTTTCAACTTTACAGGCATGGTGACCTCACAAAGGTCCCTCATATTATGTTTAATTCTAGCTTTGGACATTGTCTATTTATCCTATAAATTTAGCAAGTCTAATCCAATTAATTTTCTAAATATGGAATTTTACATCTTAAAACACATTTTCGCTCATAATTGTGGCACCACTAGTGTCATTAGCAACTTAGACTTTGACCTCCTCCACTCCACAATCCCATCGAATTTTGAGAAGATCCACCAAATATTGAAGATGCTAGAGTGTTCACAAGACTGACCCCTATATTACATGATAATGTAGGTGGCACCACCAATATTGAAAGGGGGATAGATTTTCATACCCCCTGTAAGTCCTTAAAGTTATATTGGGCTAACTTAGAAACTGTGGACGCTATCGCGCAAAGGAACAATGTTTATGGTCGGACATTCAGACCGACAGACGGACAGACGTGCAGTCGCATAAGCTCCGAGACCTTTGGTCAGCAGAGCTAAAAAGCAAAACAGTGAAAATAAAGCATCATACTTTTTAATATTATATATCTTCATTAATGCAATAACGGAACACTTTTCATGAAAGTCTAACTTGTGTGGACTCTTGTGAGGCTCAAGTTAAATAGAAAACTTCACAAGTTATTTTCTGGCAAAAATTAAGTCCTTGGATGCACATGTAACAGAAGCTATTTGTAGGTTTGATTGGTCAACATTGGATTATGACATCAGCTTTCCAATATTTAACCCTTTCTTGGTTAGCATCAGGCACTATAAACAGCTTCCTTTGACAGGAGATGAACACAACACATCCAACTAGCATGGGGCATGCCATTACATAGGTCTTAGGTACAGCTTCCAATTTTTTTCCCCCCATTGACGACAAATTAAAATAAAAAGGTTGAGGCAACAACAATTTACAGCGGGCATTTTTGCGGTGATTTGAGCAGAAAAGGCTTTAAGCTGTTCTAATGTCAACTTTTGGGTGATTTGAGCGAAAGGCTAAAAGCTGTTCTCTGTGTATCATTGAAAACCAAAAGGCAAATTGATCTTTGTCACCTTGTTTATTTTGTTACATCAAATTTCTACATCACAGTAACAAGTTAAAATTTTCTCCTGTTTTCACAGTGCTGTGTAATAATCCCTCATAATTATAACAAGCTGTTATATCAAAGGGAGTCAATATCACTTGCTATATTCTTGAATACAACAAGTTATTGTTATCAATGTGGGTCAGTATCACTTGTCATTATCCTGAAATATAACAAGTCACTGTTGACCATAGCAGTCAATATTATTTTCTTTTTCAATATAACTTATTATTACTATCAACTTGTTCTCCATGTATAAATTTTATGAATGGGTATCTGTAACATTTGTCATGATTCGTGCTTATCCAAAATATAAACCTTAAATATCCCTGATACAGAGAGGAATATTTCTAGCATGCTTTATCAATTATGTACAATGGTTGCTCAGCCGATACAGCACTTCAGCATTCTGTTCCCCCTTTATCCATGCTGCGACACCAGCATGTTGTTTCAATGGTTGCTTGGCTGTCTGCAAACCAAAAAGCCCTGGAAATACGACATTACAACAGGACTGGAAGGAAAGAGACAGGGTTTTCTTTGCCCACAATGAGAGTGCCCACTTCCTTTTCTCGCTCACTTTGGCATCTGCGAGGCAGTTTTTTTTTTCTTTTGCCCACAATGAGGGCCTACTTCCACTTCTCGTTCACTTTGGCGTCTGCGAACAAGTTAACATTTTCCAAGACAAGAGCAAAAGAGCAGCGGAATGAGGCAAATTTTTTTCAGAAATTCTTACATACATACATATGTCCATATACATGTATCTTGCACTGCACATGACCAAACATGCATTCACGACTGTACCATGCAATGCACTCCTCAGATGCACTTTCACTTTCAAGGTTGAGCCTGGTCAAATCCCAACTCACAACAAAGCTTCTTCGTGACAGCTG
The DNA here is from genome assembly GCA_964020975.1 of Hermodice carunculata. NCBI lineage: Eukaryota > Metazoa > Annelida > Polychaeta > Eunicida > Amphinomidae > Hermodice > Hermodice carunculata. The sequence goes on along the minus strand of OZ026624.1, from coordinate 9,708,591 downwards.
TACAAAACTACCATCTGATTCCAGTGATCAATGTAAAAAAATTAACATGCAAATCGCACCACTCTCTGTGACTTACATAAAGGTTTCCATAAGCACAAAGTGCCGTTTTTATTGTCATCTGAGTATGTCACCACTGTGATTGTTTTTACCTGTTGATTTACACATGCAGTCAGCATTGCAACATTCACCTGCGATTTTTCCTGAACTAATTTGTCAAATATACTGTTGAGTATTAACAAGTTATGCTGCATAGCATAGCACTTTAAGTCCCCACCCAGTATGGCTATGTAACTTTCCCCTACCCAATCATAGCTCACCACTACACAGATTTTGTATAAACATACAGCCCCAGACTACTCCAGCATTAGATTACCAGAAGGGGCTCCTCTATCAGTTAAATGCCGAGTTGAAATGTAAACTGGTTTAGCGTTTTCACTCTATGGTAACATGTTGGGTATTTGCTTTCCCTTGGTATTCTGTTACGTCTCCCAGGACAATGGGCTATCTCCTTTTTGTAAATAAAAATTCCACTTGCTTTTTCTGTTCAACGCAGTGCACACAAAAGATGAACTCAACATTAATTCTCATTGACGCTGCCTTTCTTCTGGTGTCATATTGAGTCTTCTACATGATTTTGACCAGCCAAATGCCAGCCCGAATGACCAGATCACAACCAAACCAGTTTGCATTTTTACTACACACCAACTTCCTCACTATATGCTTTGCAATACTTGCATCGTGCATAGTTCTGCAGTACATGGATTATCAATTCAAGTTTACATACCAATTTGCTTGGTGGCCATTCTTTTCCCTCAAACACCGAATACATTTTTTTCCCTGATACCCAATTTTCCATGTTTTCAAGCGCAATTAGCTGCAGTAATAGTGTGCTTTGTTCCAATAAAAGATGTGCAGTTTCTAAGGTGGAGGGACAGAGCAGTTTGGATTGTTTCAATTATTTAATTCTAAGATATTACCATGCTGTACCAGCATACTCATTACTGTGATAATAACACAACAATAATGCCTCAAATCGCCTTCTCTAGTCATCATATTAATCTTTTCATATTTTTTTACTAACCTTGTGCCTGTTCGTACCTTACTGAGAAGATAATTCATCCTGCACAAAATTCATTCACATTGTCTTGTCCGACCTATTTTTTTTCCAAAAAAAACAAACAAATATATATGCTGTAATAAACATATAGACATTCCAGCTGCTTATATGTTGGTACAATGGGGAGGGGGGGGGGAATAATAACCAACAATGCCCACAATATCCCAGTAGGTTTCAGTCCAATGCTTATAACCCTTTCCCCCCTTTAACTCACCAAAACTAGCTAGTGGTTTAATGTCCTCTGCTTCCGTCTTTTCACTAAATCTTAAGTCATGAAAAATAATTTCACGGAAACTTGTAGATGAGATCTATCGAGATAACATGATCCAGGTCACCAGTTGTTCTTGGCATGCACGACCCATGCCAAAAAAAGCTGTTGACTCGAGTCTTAATTCCAGGAAGAAAGGGTTTTAGTAAGAATAATTTTACATTGTACAGATGAACTGGCTGAGAACCTTTTACAATGTACCCATGTCACTCTTGTCCAGCAAAAATAACAGAACATACAATGTACAGATTTACATCTGGCTCTAAGTGTAACAGTTTCACTCCCGAAGTATCACTAGGACAAAACATCACACATCACGTTAATGAACACTCCCACCACGCCATTGCCCTGCTGTCAGATCAGTAAACGGCTCCAGAAAGCAAGAAGCCAGCACCTCCCCCCCCCCCCCCCCAACTGCAAATATAGCTTTACTGATGGGGGAGCATAATGACTTTTCTAACATGCAGCTATGCAGAGGGAGGGCTTCTGTTTCTATCGTTTTCTGTACAATCTCATTTAAGTCTGAACCCAACCACAAATTGCTGGAAGAAAGCTCCTTCCCTCTCTCTGCCTCCACCTGATGCAGGTGTGACCCAGATAGTTGACCTAGTGACCTGGTTTTATGGAAGACATCCCTGGGTCCTGATGTGCGTGTCTGTGTGTGTGAAGCTTCAAAGGACATACTTAAAGCTAACAAAATGACTGTGACAGTCCTGTGCTCAGCTGACCTTGCATGCAGAAAGCTAGACCTAGGAGTATACTCCCGTGCATATGAAAGTGCAAGCTTTAAAACTGTTTTCATCTATACTCTTCAATATGAACATGCAAGCTTTAAAGATGACAGGAGCAAAGATACGATGTAAAAACAACAAACTGTTTTTGAATGCAAAGAAAAGGTTATGTTACTATCACCCAAAAAGAAACAAAGTCCATGTAAAAATGAAAAGTTAAATGTGAAACTAAATGAGGATTATTTGGACAACTACAAAATACTAGGGCTTCATGTTGACAAATGTCTAACATGGGGAAAACATGTATCTGCTCTTTGCCAAAAAATTGCAGGAAAGGTAAACATTTTAAAGAAGATAAAGCAATACCTTCCATTCAATATCAGAAAACTCTATCATAATGCTTACATCCTCCCACACTGATTTTTGTTGTACAACTTGGGATGGAGGCAACAAAAAATTATTTGTTAAATTAAGGCTTCATAAATTGTCTCCATATCAGGTACTTAAGGTCAATGGCACGCACAATTAGGACAGTCTGGTGGAAAAACTGCAAAAGGATTCATAACAGGAAACCAACAATTAATGTATAAAATAGTGAATGGTTTGATAATGAATATTTACAATACACCAATGTATCATAAGTACCTATTCTTATTTGTGAAAGACAGATGTTATGTGAAATTAAGATCATCAACCAATGACCACCTCTAACAAAACCCAGGACAAATTACCTGAAATCCATATTTGTGTATTCAGAGGCCATTCTATGAAATTCTCCACCATATGTAAAGCATTCTAAAACTTTTGACCGATTCAAGAATGTATGTTTTAATTGCATACTGTCAACAAGAAAGAAAGGGTCAGAAGTTTCAACTTTTGTGCACATATTTGTCATTTTTAAGGTATTGACTGCAAAGATCTCATGTTTTTTGTATATAACTGTCATGATTGTAGACTAAACTGAATGTCTGAGGGTCCTGGGAAAGATTAGTAAAATGCACCTGCATTTACCTAACCAGGTCACCCTCACAAAATAAAGCTTATATATATTAACTTATCAGGCAGACATGCATTTCCCAATAATGGCTATAATTTGGGAAGTCATGTCAAGGTCATCCAACTTTGAAAGTAACTTTAACCTTATACAATTATAACCTTGGGTTATATGAATGATTCAGCTTCAACAGTTTTTATACAGAGACCAAATATAGAACTCCCATGTGATTTTGGAAATCGTGTCAGATCATGCAGTCAAACCTAAGCAACATCTCCACCAAGTTTGAATCAAGCTCAGTTAGAAAGTTTGGGGGAAAAGATTAATATGTAGATTTTTACAGTCATTGACCTCAATTTGATGATTCAATGTCACTTCCTCCCCCTACCCTCCAGTCAAAACACCATAAATCCTGCACACATATTCCTAGACTATAGACTACACCAAAATATCTTTTGAAGAAATGTGTGCTTTTGTGCTGGGAAGTTTTAAACAGCTTTACTGTGACAAAAAATATTCATAAACAAATCCCAGAAACACTTCAACCAAATTAAGGTCTACGAGAACCAAGCAGTGTTCCTATAGAATGTCACAGCACTGGCCTTAGTAGCTTTGGATTTTTTTTCCCAAAAATGAACACAAAAATTCACGAAAACATGCAATAAACTGGCTAGAGATCCACACAAAGCACATCCATGTCATGTTTGAAGAGAATTTGACCACCAGTTTTGAGAGAAATAAAAAAAGTGAAACTGTTGATGAAAGACAGATGACCTGTTTGCAGGATAAGCTCAGCTGACTGACAAGTCAGCTGAGCTCAAAAGAAAAACTTAGTCAAGACACCAATGTGTGAAGAGCATGCAAGAACTGAAAAAATGTCAACAATGCTCTCCCCCCCCCCAATATATTTTGTTTCATAATTCAAATTTTGGGGCCAGTAAAATATGTTCCGGCCGACTTTTGAAAACTAGGCAATACCTGAGGGTAACTTTTTTGTACATTGCCCTTTGATTGATACATTATTCTGATGTGTCATTGGTCTTGGCATTTACAGGCTCAAAATTAAAGCCATTAAAGCCGAAGGCATTTGCCACACTGGCTAGTCATACGATGCCCAACTTGGAACCCCAATTCTATTCTATGCAACTTGGGGCTATGGGTACTTAAATGAAAGGTCCTTTTACAAGGAACATGAATCCAGCAACTTTATTCTAATTCCAAGCAGTCGCTGTTAAGTAGTTCAACTTTACTTGCAGTTGACACTGAGAGCGTCAAGTTCGGTAGTGCAAATGTTACATGTATTTTCCACCTTTCACACACGATAACTTTCTTTGCCAGTTGCTCTTAATTTTTCAAACCGTAAATGTGGTGCTTCCATGTTTACCTTCATTACACTCAGATGGAAATACGGAAGAGCTGCAGCGGGATCAATCCCAGCTTGTTATTAAGAATGGAAGTGACCTTGATATCACATCAGCAAAAAAATTAGATATACTATTCGTTGAAACTGGACATCTGATGCATGTACTTACATGTACCACTTTTCATGTTCTTGCAAGTGTTTGGGAACCATACAGTGACATGGTCAAGCCTGGTACCCTGTTTACAGGCCAGGCTGGGCAAAACATTAATGCCCCGCTTTTATTTTTTAAACATGAAAACTTAACAAAAGCGCACACCTGTCAGTCAATAAATCACAGACACGTTCCAGTAAGATCATTTGCTGGGACAAAATAAGTTGGTCGGTTTAAAACCTGAAAAGATCACACAGTCCTTGTAAATTCTCATCGTTCAGCAAGAGTTTTTATTTCTTGGTTCAATCGCTCAACATCTGTAAGATTATCTACCAGTCTCAAAGCACCATCTAAAAACTTGGAACGCATTTCGACACAATGATCTTCTCTTTCCCATTTGGTTCTTGGGAGTTGCCTCCTTCAGCCACAGCCAATCACACCAGGCATCTGCACATCTCTGGCCAATCACAAGTGTGTATATTTACAAGCCAACCAATCAGGGACCATAACCCTAGCAGCCCAGCCAATTAAGACACTGGCAACCTAACATCCACACTAATCACAATGTGCCTCTGTACAGGAAATCACACAGCTGTACACAGTAATTATCTTTTTACATACAAATACAGCAATGAGCCATGAAGGGAACTTTCCAGACTCCTGATATTTACAAAACTGGACACCATGTCCCTGCAAGTGAAGCTACGGTGTCCACTGTCTTAATCATCTGTACTAAACAAAATACTTTTAAATCCGCATAAAAAAATTGGTTTAAGACACATGCCTCTACTTTATGATCAAAAAAAGATCAGAATGTCATTATATGAAAATGTCAACAGCGAGGTGAGAGGATCCTACTGCCCTCCTTCAAGACCAAGCTATCACAGAACAGGAGCAAAACAAGCTGAGAGGGTTAACTACACTTCCTATCTGAATGCTCTTCCATCCCTTTGCAGTGTTCACTTTTTACCGTATGTGGATTTTTCCCATTGAACAGTGACCGTTTAGACCAGTTATATTCACAGCCCGACTAGAGTTTACAAACTTGCCTACATATTTATTTCTTCCAAGGTATTCCCATTAGAAGATGTTTTCTCCCCAGTGACAAGCACTTACAACAGCGCTGGCTTTGTGCTCCATGGAATGCCCTATACAGGTTGCTTGGCACTGACCTCCCTTGGGAGCCAATCATTTTCCCCTTCCCCCTCGCCCATCCCATCCCACCCCACCCCCACCCCCACCCCCATCCACATACATAAACGCTTCCGGCTACCTGTGGGAAGAATGAATTGGAAGATTTTCTGTGAAAATGATCACAACCTGGACTTTTCAAGAATAACTGGCACGCATGCAAGACGTAGCGTTGCCTACACAATGTCATCAATACGTACATCTCAATTGCACAAGATGCATTTCATAAAAAAAAGAAACAAATTAACCTTTAAAGTACACCCACATAAAAAACTACATCTTTTGTTTTTAATGTCTTGACTTCAAACTGCTGAGCTTACTAGGCTCCCCAAATTCTCAAATGTCCCTTTGGAAGCTTTGTTTGGGCACGGGGTTATGAAGAATTATACGCAAATATTTTGAAAATGCAAACAAAATAATAACAGTCCCTTCCTTACCCTACTGCATTTCTTTCCCCTCACCTGTTTATTCTACTTCCCCCATCCAAATTATTTTTATTTTCTTTTTGGGGGTAGAATACATATTAATGTACACCTTATTATTATTTTCTTTAAACGTAACAAAATACACACAGATCACTTAAAATTGAGAAATACATCAAATTGCCCACATTCAGAACTGCCCAAGATGTCCATTACAGAAAATGCAGACCTAAACTGCAAGGATTTTCTCCCCTGCATTGGAACTACAAATCATTTAACAGCCTCGTTACGTTCAGCCACTTTGATTGACATGCATCAAATACACAGACCTTATCACACAGTGACACTGGCTTTGATAGTTTTTCTGTATTAAGCACATGTTTCAAATGACAATTGTGTTTTTATGGATTAAATTTAAGCGGAACAAATTTTTCTTTTCCTACATATCCTTTGCTGTCCCCAGAGCAAAAAGCGTCATAACTACATAACTGAAGTCTTTTCTCAACTTTCCTCAAATAAGTAGGGAAGCATTAGTCCTAAAGTGTCATGATTTCTACTTGCTTGCCAATATTTTTATACAAAAACAGAAAGGAAAGAGAACTTTCTGCAAATTTCAACAACCCCCTCTCCTTTTTTTTTTTTTTTTTTTTTTTGAAAAGTGAAATACACACTGATAATCCTTCTTTCATGAAGTGTAGGGGGATTACATACACAGACATTTATATTAACTTTTGTGTAGAAAAAAGACAAAGAGTATTAAAATCAAGGCACCTGTGGGGAGCAGACTAGCAAGTTTGCCCCAATTTGTCTTCGTGTTTGTGGTCCCAAATACTTGTTTTATCATAAGTGTGTTGTAGAAACCATAGACTCATTCTCAACTCCTTGAAAAAAAAAAAAAAAAATAATAATCATTGAACACATACCAACACTGTTTACACTCTATTTGCTGTGCTCAATTTACTCTGCAGGTTTCTCTTTACAACAGCTTAAAATAGATTCCTTTTTTTTTTATCATGGACCTCCTTACGCAAAAAAAAAATCAAGAAGGTACAACTCTAACATTACAAATATGTACAGTTTTACAGCCACCCTGGGCCAAGGTGCTCTGCATGGTATGATACACCATCTAAGGACATGTAAAATGGATTTATGATACACAAAGCAATTTAGCGTACAATATAATGCAAGTGAACTCCCAATTTATCACAATTTTTTTTTTCCAAAATGCTGGAAAGGGAATTAAGCATGGGAATTTCCAGCTGGATCGAATGTGGACTTCATTCTGTTTGCCTTACCATTCACAATAAACAATTGGCTTTTTCTTTCAGCCCACTACCAGTGTCATCTCCGTTCAGTTTGTTCTTTTTATTTGTTTGTTTGTTTTTTTATTTCCATGCTTCCAAAAGCTTGAAGCAACATTTGGCTGCAAGCACAAGCATGATACTTTACATGTATTAAGGTACACCTTTAAATTGAACATTTAGCCAAAATGAAAAAAAAAATCCTAAAATGGTTAAACAGCCTTAATTTGCTCCCTCAGTCTTGTCTCGCATTGAAACAGACACACATTCAGGGAGGCAGCATCCTTATTATCTATCAACAAAAAAAAAAAGCCAAGCCACAAAAGGCTATAATTATGGATGCATTAACCTTAATGTTGTTATGTTGAAATGCTAAGAAGCTGAGCCACATGTTCTTAGACAGGTGCAAGAAATACTGCAGACAAACAATATTGATTTTTTTTTCTTTTTTAAACGGTCAACAGGTAATCACAGCTTGTATTGGAGATTTGTATTTTTTATGTCCTGTTTTAGCCCACAATACCATGCAGAACCAGCAACCCACAGGTCTCACTGGTACCATAATTTGCCACCAGATGGCACTCCTGCCTTGCACGCTGCTGTGCCTGTTTGCATGTGGTCCATGGTACTTGGAATGAAAATTACAATGACTTATGCTGCCACTGCTGTCATACAGGCATCTGCAAAGTAAAGACCACCACTTTGAGAATAAAACAACACACATCAACAATGCCCTCACTTTTCAGCCTTATATTTCTACATTTAATTTCTTTTTCACTTTAGCATGTTTTCATATAGTGAATTTCCACTTATGGCCCTATGTGCACATCTGAAACTTCAAGAGGAAAAATTTATCCCATTCACAACCAGAAACTCAATCAAAAAATGTAGTTCTTATAATCTATATGTTGATAACTTGGTTATGGATTCTGGCGTCACTGAGGTACATGCATCATACGCAGACGGCTGAAGTGTCAAGTATTCAGCCTTCAACAGAACAGGTCCGTTCCTTTTATTAATGCCAACAGCAAATGGCCTTGCACAGCTTTACTGATCTAGCTACAGGTTCTCCCTATCCCAAAGATAAAAAGGTCAGAGCTTCCGCAAAAAAATCAATTTGCCTATAATTTCCAGAATAAAAGTTCCAACAGTGCTAATGGACTTTCTCATTTCATTTCTTTGTCAGTGCCAGAAACTTGAAATGAAATGTTGACTCATTCCATACTATGGTGACTTGCCAGGCAGTGCCAGAACCACTGACTTAAGACTATAGGCATGTTGGTACTTGAATGAAAGCTCTTTCAATGAAGAATTTAAATCTTAAATCTAGGTAAATATACGGAAAAATCAGGGACGGTTATGGAATGAGTTAAGAGCCCTGGTACTACTTACTTTATCCAGTGGATTGGTTTCTTCTAGCTCCTGGGACTGAAGCATGTAGTAACGTACATCTCGGTCACAGTCTGTTCGCAGCGTTTCAAACATTTTCTCCACATCTACCAGGTGAGGGTTCTGTGATGTAGTGAAGTACACTGCAACCACAGATAAGATTCCTAACAATCCACCCGCATTCAGACTGCTTTTCGCTCATTCTATTTTGGTTAACAAATCTCCAAGAGAACATGTGCATGTACTTGCCTGAAGTTAAAACATGAACTGCATGTCCAAATTCAACACCAGACAAGAAGCACTTCAATGCAAAGCATTGATGGAGGGGCCCCCTTTGCACATGCGTGGCTCCTGTGACCTTACAGGGGGCAAGGTCACCAAAATGTAATCTTGGAAGAAATAGTGTCAATGTACAAATAAGGTGAACTTCGGGGAGTTTCAGGCAGCCTTACGTCAAGGAATATCAAGTTCACAACCACAGGACGGACAGGCAGCACAAAAACATTATGGATGACCCTGGACGTGGACCCATAAAAATTGTGCATGCAAACTTCAACACACCTAGTCTCAAGTCATTGAGTTTCTGTTTCCTAACACATCTACTGGAGAGCCTCCAGATTAGTCTCTGTATACTATTAGGCAATCCAGAGAAAATAAATATGTTTATAATAAGCAGAGCTGCCTTTATGGCAATTGGGATGTAACATGCCAGGCCTCACATCAATGACCAAAACATTGACCACATTGCACAAACATTGCCCCCGCCACCTTCCAAAAAGCTACCCTGTGGTTGCGAGTATTTGCTGTCTTTTTCGGTACTTTTTGCATCAACGAAAATGAGGCATGGATTACGTACGTACAATTAACACTCAAAGTCCTTGAAAACATATATTCCCAATGAAATCTGCAAACTAAGACAAGTGGGTATCCCCATGAAGGCCTACCTGATGTCATAATGTGCAAGGCTACCAGTCTGGCTAGCGATATCCTGACATTGGGAATGGAGTCTGTACTGAGAGCGATCAAGCTCGGCAGCATGTCCGCAGCAAAGCGGTCCGGCCGTATAGCGTCGTCTTCCAGTATCTGCTGGCACAGGTGCACATAGCTGGAAAGAAATTCAGGTAACGGTCACTCGGCTGATGCGCCCATCAACTTGCGCTCTTTAAGAGTTTTATCCCAATGGGCGCACGAAAAAAAAATCTTAACTTCCACTGTCAAATGCACAAAATCCCAAACTGGTGAAAATAATGTAACAGGTAACTCCACCCAAATGTTTATTAATCAAACAGGTGCTTTACAGGTTAGACACTCAAGCACAGAAGTGATAAAACAATACACAATATCTAAAAACTGAATCACTAAACATCTGCACATTTTCTTTTTCTTGCGAAGTAGCTGCACACTCAAACACACTCTACTTCCTCAAAATATTTTGTTTCAAGCAAGAGCATATAAACAATTTAACAAGGTACTTCAGACATGGCAAAATAGCAACAGATTGCTACACAAGGTTAAAGCCAAGAGAAGGGATGAGACGTTGCATGCATGTGGACGAACACTGCTAGAAAGCTGATTATAGCATCATAATCTCAGAGAACACGCCAGTACTTACATTTGGCGTCGATTCCACTTTTTGCTCAACGCAAAGCGTTCTATGACGTCGTTTACAAATGCTAAATGTAAATTTTCATCCTCAAAGGAACCCAGACGTCGCAACATACCCCCAAGCTGAAACAAGAAATGATCATCGGATGAGCATAGTCGTTGTGCTATGCCACTTATCTGAAAGATATAAACGAGAGGTCAGTCAGACTTTCACATCTCAGTCACCGATACTGCACAGCTCAAATTAGCTCACGACATTTAACTCCTAACATATCTAACACCGATGTATCGGCATACAGCCTTTTCCTATTCAAAATTACCAGCAGGCATCCGATGTTATTCGTCATCTGCCACTTCTTAGGGTTTTTTTTTTACTCATACTACACCGCCGGCCCACAGCTTTTTTCCCGGCCACTCTCCAAAAATTGCACCTAAAGTTTGCTTGCTACAGAGAGCTCTCGACTCAAGTTAGTATAAGTTTAATATCACATTTCACCAAACAACTTCTCTCTACTCCTCGTGCCTCATGTATGTGAATGGGATTGTAAACACGAGAGTTGATGTGGCCTTGTTGGGTGGAGGCTCCTTTATATTTTTCAAAGTCTCCTCTTCCAGTCTGTTGGTCTGTTCTTGCTTTTAAATTGTATCACTTTTAAGATGTATTGAGAGTTTTGATTGCCATGTAACGTTTCTTGTGCTTGACATTTGTATCCACCTGCACTTTTCAAAGATACTTTTCTCAAGCATTCACTTTCTGTAATAAGGAACTAATTGTAACTTGTACATGTCTGTCCTAAACTGAAACACTGTGGCTCTTTCTTGCATGTCAATGAAAACATAATTGACAACCGTGCCAAAAGATCCCAGACACACGAAACAACAAGTAGGAAAGTTCAAATGCTGCGTCGAGATTCCCAATTTGTACACCCAGACACCAAAAACTGTCCAAATCCACTCACCACTCTGAACGCCACCTGCCGCACTTCCGCCACTTTGTCCTCAGCGAGGGCTATGGCCACAGGCACCAGGTACTCACTGATGTCTGTGCAGGAGTACAACTCAGTCAGCAGCAACAATTGCCTAAAATGAACAAATGAATGACCTTTGTCACTGCAGCAACAATATACTGTTCACCCTTTCCACACCAGTATCTTCTTGACGTATTTCAAGTTAAGGTATTAGAACTGCACATTCAGATCACCTTATAAAGAGCTTTCATTCAAGGACTAAACTGCTTCAGCCACAAGTTTTTGCAGTGCCTCACAGAAGTCATGCCTTTGCTGCTCCAATGGCAGCTACAGGAATTGCAAGGCAATGAAAAAACCCACTGCTCATCACTTTTATAAACTTCCTATGAATCCAGTTCATGGTAGTGTGTTCAGAGTTGCAGCTTCAAAATAGCACCATCAATTCTTCTTGTCCGTTTTTCTTTCTTTTTGTTCTTTGCTTTTTTTTTGGGGGGGGGGGGGGGGCGAGGTGTCAAGACTGATGCAGGCAATATGGGACATTAATATTAATTGCTGTGCTGCTTTGGCCCATATCAAAGGGCAAAAAGGGTTCCTCCTACAAAAACCAGCCACTTGGAAACAATTGATGGTTTTAAAGCCACAGTTATATTCTCTAAACACACATTGAGCTTGACGTCAGAAAGAATTTACTTGTTTGACCTTTGTTTATTACTACAAATGTTAGTAACACCCTTGATGTATCCATCAACATGCCCATATCAGTGGCGGATTGTCATTGCTCCAACGCGACAGGGTCAGTGATTCTAGAAGATTCTTAATATGCATGTCTCGTATTTGTCACCTTTAATTGGTCCACTCTGAGCCCATTGCACCCAGAATGCATCAAGCCAACTGTTCACTCAATCCCTAGCAAGTCCATTAACTGAGAAACACAGTTTGCATGAGAAACTGAGCCACACATGTCATGTTACAAAATGCAGCAAAGGCCATCTCCAGATTGTGGTGACTCTCGAATGGTAATCAATAATCAATTCATCAAGCACCATACTTGCCGCAATACAGCTGCTCCTGTCACCCCGAGCTAAGTCCATGTAACCATACACCCGTATGTCTTTAGTTAGGCCAAAGATGTGTATACAGCTACAGAAATACACTTTTCATGGGACACACTATATAAAAGCAACACTTACTCAGCTAATTCTTCTCTAAATCTCCAATTGCGACTGTTATCTGTTTGCAAGAATTCAGGTATCTTTGTTAAATAGTCTCTCCGTATTTCAGGCCGAAGTAGCTGAAAAGTAAAAAAGTAAAATAGTCCTACAATAATATCACTGACATGGATCATTAATTAAGGATCAAAGTTCAGGTTAAGAAATATTCTACTATCAACCATTTTGACTAAACACTGTAAACACAATCATAATATATCAATTAAAAAGTGCTCCCATTAAACCAAAAATAAATCTTGAAATTCCATTCCTGTAGAGAGAAAAAAAATAGTGGTAACTGCTGGATGCAACCACTGCTGTAACAGACTACCTGCTGTTTGCAGCCACTTTTCTGAGGCCACAGGAGTCAATGTATTCTAAAGTTACCTGTGGTGAAAGACCACCCACTGTATGTGCCCACTTTTTCTTGACAAGGGGTGCTCACATACAGCAGGTACTACTGTAACATGGCAAAAACGATACCCAGGATCTCAAATGTTATAAGAGACATTTAAAACCAATTTTCAGTTTATCAGCAACACTTTCGTCACGGAAAACAATAAAATCCTGTAATTTTATGCCGGCAGAGAAGCTGTACATCGGTGTCTTACTGTAACATGTGGCAAAAACAGCAAATTTTTACTTGGAAGGAAAAAAATGTAGGCACTAAAAGCAAACAAAAGTAACAAAAATTTCCTTGTGATTATTTGGTTTGTCTAAAACAAAAAAAAAAGGACCAAAAGAAAAGAGAAGAAAAAAATGATAGTTTTGCACTAAAAACATTATCTTATCCACTAACTTTCACCTACCCTGATAAAATCTGCCAGGTGCTTCAGCACACCTATCCTCACTTCATCTAAGTCTTTAAGGAAGCCATTAAAAATTGGTACTAGGTCGTTGTTGGTGACTTGACTGCCAACGATCACAGCTAGCTCATGGATGGAGGAGGCAAGAGTACGACGTACCTTCCACTGCAAATGTACAAGACCTTTAACGATTAGTGCTGAAAGTTCTAGAGGCATAAAGTGACTTTTTTTCCCCACATATTCAAATGGCATCATACAAAAATTCTTCACAAAAAGAACATCCATTTAAGATTTGGTTCCATATTTTCATCCTATTCAAAATGGTACAGTGATTTTTCTCATTGTGCGCCTCTCTCCTCCTGAAACAGCACTTCCTGCCATTTGAAAATGATCATCTACTTCCCAGTTCAGATGGGAATGGCTTACTTCTAAGATTTTAATTCAAGTCAAAACGTATCAGCAACACTCACTGGGCACTTGCCGTGAGTGGTTTAAGTGGCAAATCCAAAGATTGTTTGTGATCAGATTCACTTACTCATTATTTTGTGACATTAAAATTGTACAGCATCAAGTTTGCCCCACTGCCGCATGCTCTGTTCTCTTGTGAAAATGAACCACTTGAAAGGTTTGCTTTGCACTGTCTGTATATCACGCACACAATGCATAACCAACCAACGACCGCCATCAGCAATGTAAAATACAATGAGTTAAGACAGTGACCAGTCTCAGGTTTTCACTTTGATACCCTCAAGGGCAAAAGGACATACACACTGATAAAGTGGAATTTTCTACCAATTCTGATACATACCGCTGCATTGAGACACACATATGTATTTGTATTTATCCACAGAATGCCAAGCAAAGTGTCTACATGGCTGAATAATCAAGTTTGAAAAACCAATGGAGCTCGAAGACAGCTCTCAGTTCGACCAGTTTTGTCCTTTCAGTGAAGGTTTACCAAAGATGAAACAGAACTTGATGAACAACGAAATACACGAAAAAAATTCACCCTAGCTGTTTACATGTTAAGATATTCATGCCCAGGGCTCTACAATTCACATGTCCTATCATCAAGGACAAGTAAAAGTTGAAAGAGTTAACATGCTAAAGATTGGGGTACTTGCCCATGGACCAGTGAACTTCAAAGAGAATTGTAGAGCCCGGCAAACCATGATTTACAAGTTACCGAACTTACAACATGGATATCAAACACCGCAGATATCCAATCTTCCCTATGATTATGGAAGACAGGAGCACGATGAATAATGACTGTCACTGTACCTGCATGTCCTGAGCAAGGGTCTCGTAGAGCTCTTTTAGACAGGGCCAGTTCCTGCGGCCCAATGTATAGGCGACAGCAGGAAGACTGTAGGCACAATGTTTAGTGATCTCTGTATCCACTGTCTGGGCACATGAAGGGTCGGTCATACTCAGGTAGTGGTCAAGTAACGTTTGTGGGATGACATCCTGTCAAATGATCCAAACCACTTTGGTAAGTATGAGGCCAACCTTACCGACAATGTTGAAGAACTTTCAAAGAATCATTATAGCGTTTATTGCTAGAACAGTTAATACACATGTACTCCATTAATGAAAACCTTAACAGGATCCCTGACAGGACAACAGCACAAAAAAACATTCACTTAAAACAAACGTGTCCAACAAATGCTTTAGTGTGCTCTTATCCGCTTCTCAGTTGACAGTGAAGTCATGCTGTATCTTCATAATATGCATGTGATAGTGATAAGTAGCTTTTCTTGCATCTCTCTTGGACCAAGCTTGCCAAGGTACCATTGGCCAAGGTGTCCCCCACTTCTCGAGCTGGTAAGAGATTGTGTTATGTACAATGGACTACTCCATGTAAAAAAATTACTTGCCTGAAGCAGTTCTCAATTGCTTCAATTATGTACATGTGCAGCCAAAAAATCACTTACTTGGACACGCAAACTTAACAACTCATTGGAATCTCCTTCCCGGGCTTCCATCTGTTTTCTCTTGTTTGTACCATCTCCCTGCAGCTCTGAGCGAAGAAGCATTCAACTTTCACCCAACAATCAATCCTTTGGACCTTTTTTTTCTTTTAAATTTTTGAAAAGGTAACATTCACTGGTACACAAAAAGAAAATTTTCAGCCTAAATTGTACAGACCCTAGTGGCCAAATGTTTTTACAGTAGACTGCCACTGGAATATACATTCCCCGAGATCTTTGGTTTGAAATTAACTCAAGCTACAGAAATCTCTGCATGTCCTCCTCCAGGATGTAACTGGGCCCCCATTTCTTTGATTGGGGAGAGAAAATCAACTTATGCACATCCTGCTTTTCTGATGTGTCAGAAACACATTCTGTCAAATTACTCTACTACCGACATGTAAATCATATGGGAACAAAATCTTTCTTCAAATAGGCACAGCCAGTTTCCAAGATTCAATGCATCATTGTGAATTCAACACAACGCAGTACATCTCAAACCACCCACCTTGTACGACTCCATTTACAATGGCCATAGTGGTCTCATTCAAGTGCTGACCCAGCACGTGGGTGCTGCCAATATTGGCCACCATCTCTGCAGTCTCCTTCATCTCGCTCACGCTGGCCATGTGAATTCTCTCCTGCTTCTCTTCTTCAGTTTCATCCTGTGCTTCTGAAAGACTGTGGTCTTGCGGATGTTCATGGTCACCCTTCTGCTCCTCCAGGTCTACTAGTTCCAATTCTCTCTGGACATGTTTTAATCCTCCGCTGGCGGAGTGGACTTCTTGAGCGGCTTCCCCACTTTTTGCAGTATTAGTTTTGGCACTTTCATCAACATCTAGTCTCAATAATTGTCTATTAAGCGATTTTTCAATTTCTACTAAATTCACGTCAACGTTTACATCCACTTCTGGCAAGGGTTCTCGCCAGTATTGGAAGGAATTAAACGCAGCTATGTTTTCTAATGGTATATGTCTCGATTTTTTTACCTCTTTTCCTTCAGAAGGATTTGGAGTACTAGACATACTTGGATCACTATCCTGCTCAGCAGGCCTTACTAATGACTGTTTGTCTGTACAAGAATCTTCCGCAACACTGCTCGTTGTTTCTTTCCCAGCACTCACAGCCTTAACCGGCGGATTTTGCATAGATTTAGTTTCACTGCTCTGTTCACTATCACTCACACCCTCTGATATTGTCTCGGTTGTCGTGAAAACATCATCTGTTGCGTCCCCCTGAGTCTGGACAGACTTTTGCATATATCTGACTGCAAGTCTTTCCTCAATGGAAAGTTCCTTGCTAGGTTCTCCACTGTTGTCTTTGCCAGTAGATAAAGCACCACTTTTGAATGATATTTCTGGATCATCATCAACATCTTCTTCGATGTCCTTGACAATTTCCATAGCCACTGTCTCAGTATCTGAGCCTGCGCTTCCTTGAGACGTCTCTTCCTTATCCTGAGATTGATCACAGCAGTTGGAGTTGGGAGCAGACACGGAGGTTTCATCGGTGTACGTCAAAATTGACGAGGCAGGTTTTTCTTGTTCTCTACTCTCTGGTTCCTCCATTTCTCTGCAATGAAATAGTCATATGCCAACCTGGATTCCAAGATACCATGTTTAGGAAACAATTTCTAACACCTTTTGCTGTAGCCTGAATAATTTGCAAAACTTTATTTACAAATTATAATGAATATTGTATGGTTCTGAATTGTTATGTTTGTTCCATAATAGATAACTGGGCGGTCTTAAATAACCGTATTAGATGAAGAGGGGGTTTTTTTTGAGGGGGATTCTTGCTTGGAATGTGTGCTTTAATACCAATTTGCTTTTCTAAGCCAATAATCACAAACCTACATTGTTACTGAGATAGCATGACCCCCATACAAGCAACAACTGTTTTGTCCCTGTCTATTTCACTCTCATGTACACACAGAGGTGCTCTTTGTAACCGTGATTTGGTAATTTAGGCTTGTCCAGTTCTGACTGCTACATACATAACTCAACCGACACTTCCAATTTTAAAATTTTTCATGACCATAAAGCTTAATCCATACATAATTTCAATTAAGTGGCATTAAGCTCACTTATTGGCTCAGTGGATTCTTGTACCATCTCTAGTCATGCTTGTCCAATCATGTGTGCAGTCAGCTTACCATACCAGGGGCAACTGTTTTCCTGTATCAAGGTTATTTACCTATTGTTTGTAATCAAAACATACTTGACTGTTACTTATCAAGTTAGGCCTAATACATATGCAGTGTGGCTTTTACTGGTAGAAAATGAAGTCTGTCAATCCCATAGCCAAAAGGTCAGATGCTAAGTACATATACAAATGTATTCCACAAAATACCATTTGTTTCTGGGCTAGTAAAGCATGTGTCAAGAGACATATATAGGATGCTGGCATATAATTATTATAAGTTAAACCAGGGTCTTTACAGGAATGGTACCGTCAATAAGCTGACATACTGCAGTGGAACCTGCTTGCAAAGAAAATCTCACTAAAAACCTCAGTTTGTTACTTTAACTCCCAAATAAAATCCTGTTTACAAAAAACCTCATTCAAAAAACTAGAGTCCAAAACACAATATCTATTGCCTCCTTTTTCACAGGTTTCTTACACTGTAAATTCCTTCTGTGCACTATTTTTGCCTTAAAAAGCCTCATTTAACAGAGATATGCACTGAAACAACCCTGGAAGATATTCTGCACAACAGCATCAGTTGGTCTCAGCAGCACTTCCTTTGATGTGATTTAACTGGAGCGTTATTTTTGTCCCTGTCCATGTGTTGACAAAACAAAGTCTTTACTTCACACTGTCAGTTTTTTTTTTTTAAATTTAATTGTTTAGTGTATTAGTGTACACTGAAACTTGTGGTCAGTCAAAAAGACAAAAATTCTCCCAACGATACTGACCCTAAGATCAAAGCAATTGTCATGTGGGAAATGATTATCCCTGCTATCAACATGGATTTGTTGCAAACGACGGAAAATCAGCTGTGTTGATCACTGAATGCCACTTACATTTGGACTGTTATAATAAGTCTTTATTAATTTTGTGCCATGCTTGCAAGTTTCTAGATTTTTTTTTCAGAACTACAGTGAAACCACATTATAATTACATCATGTTCCCTCACAATATCAGAGATATCAGATAAATGAGTCAAACAGGAAAAGAAATGAACTCGAAGTCCTTCAAAACTCATGTCATAAAAAGGATATGTCCCATATCCCACTGTCCTTATGATGCAGTTTCACTGTATTACCATAATAACTGCACAATAAATAGCAACGCGTATTACCATAATAACTGCACAATAAATAGCAACGCTTACAAATTACGATTTCATCTCTACAATATCGACATTCAGAATTTCTAGGCAAGAGTCGCTGCCATCATAGATGTTGAACATTTTTCTGTACCCTTTTATCTGGAAGTCCTCCGGGTTGCCTGCAACCAGGATTCCATCCTCATTGAAGTACAGCCCCGTGGCACTTGGATCAGCAAAGGTCGAGATAAAGCCACCCAGGGCCTGAAAAGCTGCCACTCGCACCTGAAGCACACACAATTTTACCATCTTGATTTATGAAATTGCAAAGAAAATGTCACTAAAACTTCATTTAGTTTAGTGCATTAAACAAAACCTTCATCAAAACAGAGAAGTCACATTGTCCATTTGAACAAATCCAAACATATTTCATCTGTTACCTCATCCAAAGATTTGCCAACAAGTCACCCCCATTCCTTGTCTGTGTCATGAGGCAAATGACCTGCGCTCTCTGTGTACACTCCTCCAAACCTAGTTCTCCCCTTTATTTTTTACATGCCATTCATAATATTTGCCAGCAAAGCACACCCAGCTTTGTATTATCTCCTTTGCACTAAGTCTGCCCCAGGAGTGCAAGCTCAATTTATGGCCCTAGGAAGAAGTGTGCATCGTCACCTTTTTCCTAAACTGCCGGCCCAACAGGATGTTGGTCAATATCCCCTTGACCATTGGCAGGATGAGTACTGTAAATGTACCAATTTTCGCGTGTATAAATTTTCACGGGTTTTGCATTTCAGGCATTTCAGTGAATTTTTAATTTCACTATTTTGCACAAAATTCCTATCAAATCAATGTTAAAATACCATATCACTGTTTAATTTTCACGGTTTGGTGCCATTAGCGAAATAAGCGAAAATAAAAATACAGCGAAATTAAAGCTATTTACAGTATTTTCCCTGTTGCACTCTAATCTGTTATCATGGTAACCAAAGTTGACCAATTAGAAACTGAATCACATTTTCATTGTATAAATCCAAGCAACTTACCCATCTGGACTGGTCACAAATAAGGCTGACAAAGAGGGAGGCGAGCTCCTTGCGTCTGACAGCCAATGAGCAAGAACAGGACACAGCCATGAAACACTCTGCACACGCCTTTCTCACGCCCCACACACCGTCTTCACACAGGTAGTAGAAGTTGGGAAGCTGCAAGCCAAAAAAAATCATCAACATATACATGTACATCTTAAATGTGAGGGCTGTGAAAGTATTTACACATTCAGCGAACCAAATGTCTGCCTTTGGAATGAGTTTTCTTGGGACCCTCGGAATCTGTTCCCAAATAAAGAGCACTTACCTCTTATCAAATTTATACAGGCCAATGAACAAATTTCAGTTTCCCATTCATAATACAGTATGTACAACAAAGTTTGCCACAACCCAGTCTATGCAGTTTTTGTTTTGAAGTGAAAAACCTAATTCTTCAGACATTCAGACTACACTCAATGTCCTCTGAATCTAGCTATGCAATATAGTTTTCCCACCTTACAGTACAGTTCCAGTCAGTGATACTTTTTTGTCGCCCCATAACCACTTTTCAGTCGTAATGGGTTTTTTTTTTCGATTTGTCACCCTAGTGAAACTACTGCCATAAATTCAAGTAAGCTTAAAACATTCCCTTCGGGGTCTGCGTGTTACACGGACCCCGAAATTACCCTTTGACGTCAGAGTCTGTGTCATAAGTGGACCCCTTCCTCATTACCATGGCAATGACCAAGTTTCCCTTTTATAACAGTTTGCCGGTCACACAAGTTATTTGAGATAAGATACAAACAAGCAATATGTTTCAAGAATGTAAAATCAGACATATTTTATATGGTTTATTGCATTTTAGTCAGAAAATACTATAATTGTTACCTAATTTGGCTGAACTTTTAATTAAAAAAAAATCAGTTTTATGTTAGCCCATTGTCATGTTAAAATTGACTATTTCATATCATTACCAAAACAAAAGCATCAATATTCATTTTTTTTATATTCAATAATCATTTTGGTATATGATATTTGCAATTTTTGGTATCAGAAGGAAAAATTAATATGGCTTCAATATTTAGTATTTTACACAAAAAACACCAGACATAGGCCGCAAACCTATTGAAAAAGGCTACACGTTAAAAGCTTTAAAGTGAAATTCACCAATTTTCAGGAAATTTCAGTGGGTTCCCAATAAAAGTCAAAGTCATATGACTTTTTGCAAAGAGTGCCCATTCTTTGCTGCACGTGCTGTATAATTCCCCCACTCCCAGTCCAATGCAGTATTTACATGTCGCAATTAGTCTCTGTTTTCATCCATCTGCTTGCCACCTAAGGTAAAGACTTGGCAGACAGACCGGCATGGAGTAAGCAAAGGTACCTTAGATACACCATATAGTAAACACTTCACCCTTACCAAGTATTCCTCTGTATTGTCTTGTCCAACAACACTACACATGTCTCCGAAATTAGCCGCACACACCTACAAGCACCAAAATCCATAAACACGCTTTTCAACACATATACATATATCAGCATAAAGTCATCTTTACAAGAATTTGTCTTTTAAAAGGAAAAAAAAAGTACCCTTTCACACAGCAAGTGTCCTTAATGTCTCAACAGTGGCCCATCTTGAAAGACCATTCCAGTGAGAGACCACCTACTTTAAAAGACCCATCTTTTCAAGATACTGCGCTTGGTACTTTTCATGTCATTGATACCACCTGTGACAGACTATTAACTTTCAGATGTTCATTCAAGACAGGTGTCACTACATACAGATTCTTGTAGCATACGAAACTTGCAATTTTTGTGATCACCAACTGGTTAAATACTTTCCTCCTCTTCAGAAACTATACATTCAAAACATATTGTACATATTGTTATATTGTAACAGAACAGCTAGATCTAAAAGGGACAGAGTCCCACTGTTACTCATTTCATCAATTTATGTCTCAATATCCAAAACTATGCAATCATCCCATGAAACTTCAAAATTCAGCTGTCACTTCTCACTGTGGAGCAAAACATACACGTCCCATGTTAACAGGTAAGTGTCCCCCCCCCCCCCCCTTTGCTTCACGCTACCATATTACGCTTACCTTGCGCACATGAAAGAGCATATCTGTGCACATAGCACAGAACCGTGGCAGGAAGAGACGGACCGTGATGTCACTGCCCACCAGTGGCGCCATCTTACTCATCAACTGCAACCAAGATTTGAAAGACTGTCACTTCTTGTACCAATGCAAGTCACGGGCTCTTCTGACCATTTGAATGTTTAGTAACCTCAATAAATCAACAGAGTTTCTGGGGGCACAAAATGGGGGATTTGAAAGTTCAAATGCATCATTAATACAACCAAGCAATCTTTATAAAACCCTTACTGCAGCTACAAGTACTTTCTAGCCAATCTTTAATTGAAAATTCCTTTTTTTTTTAATTTTTTTTTTTTTGAAATTGTAACCATCAGTGGGTCATTTCAACTTCTGCAACAGGTATTTTTTCCACAAAGTTGTCAATGCCACTTCACAGGGGAAAAAAAGGTCTGAGTATGTTGAGACTATACACAGATCACAACGTTTTGCCAATTTCTTGGAACAAGAACAAGAAGTATCCATGACATAAAATTCACTACAAACTTTTACATCATTGTACATGAATCAGTAATATTTTATCAGAGGGAGTATAAATGAGTGTTGCAACAGCTCTCTGGCTATTGCACATCAACATCACACCATCAAAGGGCTACGTATTGGGTGAATGTGCACAACTGTAAGCAACTGACACTGCACGTCATTTTCCATCTGTTTGAGTTGTGCTAAATACCAGCACAAATGTAAATATTATTTGATAAGTAAGAGCTGCACTAAGATCATCAAAACTAACGACACAGTGATGTCTTTCCTTGAATATCATCCTTACACACACAAGTTTTTGGATACTTCCAAAGAAACATTTACTGACACCACAATGAACTAATATTGCAGTACCTACATTGACATTTTTAGAAAGCAAACGAACGAAATCCCTGTCCTTCTTGAAATTCTGGAATAGACTTAAGCCCATGTTAATCCTGGCAGTCATCACGCATCAATCCTCAATCCAATGTATACAACAAAGCCTAGAGTGCACAGCGTGCCAAAAATTAATCAATTAAGAGTACATTCCTGAGTATCACTGTCATGTTCTATTGAACTTCACAAGTTGCCCTGTGATCGTCCTTCAGCCCGTCCAAACTATCAAAGCAGGCTGTGATACGACTTTCAGTAACGCACCACAGTCTCCTTGATAGTTTGGCGCAGACCAGTCAGCATACCTCCCAGGTTGCTCTCTTCTTACATTTCCACGGGCCTTTCTGTTCCAAGTCTCGCAATGGTGCTGTCAGCTACCAAAATCCTGGTGGATGTAGTTCCTGTTTTCTCCGGCAGAGGGTGTGCCAATCAACCTCATCAATGCAGGCTGTGATATGACATGTCAACACATATCACCACCACTTTGATGACTCAACAGGCACATACGTCTTATTGAAGCTAACAAGTTCAACGAGTACCTTGCATTCCCAAACCACCATTCTGCTACAAAAGTACTTATATCTTAAAATGTAATCATCAAAGAAGAGTCCAGTTTATCTTTGTGAGTGTTCATCAATGATACATTCATGCACTAGTATGCCAGCCCTTAATTTTCAGTTGCTTTGGTGATAAGCATCACTGATGACTGGCATCTTTCATAAATATCAGTACTTTGTGCCCATCCTTCCAAATATATCAAAACAATATCACTGGAAGTCTGCGACATACTGTATCACAATATTAGAAACGACAAATTTTCATTCACCCACAGTGCCAAGCCTGACTTAAGTCAATCTACTTAAGTCAAACGAGTCTGAATTATCATAGGGATCTCAGATTTGTATTCCTCGTAAAAAGACCTTTCATTCAAGTACCAGTATGCCTATAGTTCCAGACAGAATATCCCAGGTCAACAGCTTTTCTCAACGCACATTGCACTCAATGTGTGCCAAAAAAAGCTGTTGACTGAGTCCAAAATTTGGCACGAAATGAGTTAAAAGTGACCATTTGGCCCGTCATTTTGTGGTGGAGTATATATACTAAAGCCATTTAGTTTCAGCCTGGCTCTGATAGAACATATATCCAAATTTCCTGTAGGTTTGCTCTCACGCTGTTTCATAAATATTTCACTTCCATAAAATAACTGGGCATGTGCAGGCTTGAAACATATTTCATCTTACATTATATACCTGTTGCATTAAGTTGCTGGACACAGACAGTCCAATTTTAGAAGTGGCATACGCCTGTATACATGCACATGTAATTCTGTGTTTGTCTTAACATACCAGACAGTGTTTAAACTATGAGGCTCTGATATCAATTTTGTATTTGGTTGTAAGCCTTCTTTCATAAGCGAAGGTAGTAGTGTGGATGTGCTTACTTCAGTTAAAATGTGCACAACTCCAAAAGACAGCGACCTGTATTTTGTATCATTGTTCACACCTCCAAAAGACAGCGACCTGTATTTTGTATCATTCTGTACTGGACTTGAAAGAGGGCCCTTTAATAGATTTAGTGCTCTAGCACTAACTGGGTCACCCTCATTATATAAAGTTATGGTGTAGTGAGCAACAATTAAAATTACACAAGTTCATTCAAAAACACTTAATAAGAGTCATATAAACTAGTGCAGTTTGTTATTGGATGCATCAAGATTTGTGTACACTACACACAACTGGCTGGAAGTTAACACTTTTACTATCTGATGTACATGTAACTTGCGACACATATATCTTAATGTTCGTGTTATAATTAGTGTGTGTTATATATGTCGTGGCTTACGTTATTTGACATATAGCAGCACATTAGTGCTGGTTTTAGTGTGGCACGTGTACTTTTAAATCTGGTGCAACAGCAATTTCTCACAGGTGGTTAGATGTACATTAGAAACCGCAAGCAGAACAGAGGAAGTCTCTTCCGAAAAAATGTTACACGGCAAGAACAAGAAATATTAACACGGTATATAGCACAGACATGATCAGTGTAGCACAGACCTGTTTCAGTGGGTTACATGGTGCGGCTCAGAAATGACCTGCAGTAGCAGAGCAGTATGTTTCGAGTGCAGGTTACATGGTGTAGCTCATCAAAGCTGGCTGTGATATGGTGTCCAATAGCAGCATTTCACAGTCACTTTGACGTGTACAACAGGCAGGGGGTTCATGCTGACAGACAGGCATTTAACCAAGCACACCGTTCTCCCATCGACACAATGCATGAGGGCCACACTCCCCAACAAAACTACACATCCTCCTGGCTTATGGGCCTACCATCCTGTTCTTAACTTCTCCCTGGCCACACGACCCATAATTCGCGTGTATTTTTACGGTCTTACTTGCAATACTTCGTCTGCAGCTTATCATTGAAAGTGGAAAATGGAAAACAGACACAAATAAAACATGCTACTTGTTGACATGCAACGCCAGTAAGTGTCCATTCTGGCTCCAGTACTATTACCCTTCAAGCAGGCATCTATCTCTTTGTTGGATGGGGGATATCCTTTTCCGTTTGTATTTCTGCACAGCATACGACTGTCATTCCGGTTACTCAAGTACAGTGTTAAAGGTAGAGAACCATGTTACGTCTGTGGACAGCGAAGCTCCAGCATCTCATCAAAGCTGGCTGTGATATGATACAATCGTGGACATTTCACAGTCACTTTGACGGGACGCTGGGCTTGGGACTGCAGCAGGAGGCAGGCAGAGTGTGTATACAAGAGTCGCCACCTTAGCGTATAGCAAAAGCACCCAGCGGGCCTCAGCACTGCCAAGCACAATGTAAAACAAACCTCTTCTTGTTAGCAAATCCCAACCATAAAAGGCAGTGTTAATTCTGGCCATTACCCATGTTCACCTCCAGCACTCGTTGCATGCAAGACCGTAATAACCGTTTTTACCAAGACCGTAATAACCGTTTTTACCATGAATGTATGTAATACGCTTTCATTTCCACTACTAGGTTAGCACTAGGATTTTAAATTTAGCAGCCAAAATTTCATTTTTTCTAGGAAAGACCGACACAGACTTGAAATCTGTTGAATTTCTGCATGAAAATAAAGAATTTTGGCGAAATTTTCGTAGCCCTTTGGTACTTTTACTAGCCATTTTGAAGTTTTTGTAGCAACTGGCTATTTTGGCTACTGCTAGTGCTAACCTAGCACTACAACATTACATGTTTTGGGTTACAATTACCACTTGAAACATGTTCTCTTACCCATTGCATCTCCTCAGGCCTTAATTTTCAGTGTCAGTTGTAGTGGGAAATTTGGGTTCTTCTTTACAGTATGTGCTTAACAACTAAGATATGTATGCATCAAATTGTACCAGACCCAACTGAAACACTCTATCCCAACGCGGCCTACCCCCATTGTAAAACACTGTTCATTCAATTTAACCATCAAAATCGGAAGTCTAAAAATACAAATACATAGAGCACAGTAACCTACATTTTATTGTATTTTATTTAGTGGAGATTGTGTTTAACTTTTACTGTGACAGCTGCAACCAAAGTCGAACTGCTTCACCCGAACTGCTCAGAATAATGAGGAGGCTAGATTCAGGTTCCCTGTAAAAAGACCGTTCATTCATGTACCAGCATACCTGTAGTTACATAAAATAAAAACAGTTCAGGTCAACAGCTTTCCTCAGTGTGCTTTGGGTCCATTGCACCCAAAGCGCACCGAGGAAGGCTGTTGACTCAGTCTAAAATGTGGCACTGAAAAAAAGTTACATTATACATCTGCAGTGTCACCTACAAAGTCTGAATTCTAATAATACAGGTTTTCACCACTTTAGGTCACATTGCCTGCAATGACATATACATTTTACCATTTTCAACCACACTGATTACAGGAGACACAGTATGTTTGTGTGCAGCAAATGTGACAATGTGTTGGGTTTTTTTTTTTTTTTTTTTCCCTCCAATCAGCCGCCTCCTATAAATACACGTCTGTAAAGATGAGGGACTGCCAATGAAGATGCTAGTTCTTAAATCCAACAGAAACCTAAGCAGTTACTCCCATACCTACTGGTGATCCAAAATGGCTCATAAAACACCTGGATCCAGACAGTTTGCTGCTGAGGTAACCGACACTGAGATTCAAGCAGGCTGTGATACGACGTACGAAAAAACCGCATCACAGCCACCTGGACCTTGGCGTCAAGTCACACAGCCATCACAGGACCTTACCATTGAGTCACACAACTGCTTCACAAGCTCAAGTTGAATGTCAAGTACCACAAAAACTGGAACGCTTTAAGATCAACTCACAGTCACCACAGAACCTTAAAAGGAGGTCACACAACTATAGCATGAAGTTAAGGTCGAGTCATACAAGCACCACAGGACCTTAAAGATCTGGTCACAGAAGTACTGCAGGGTCAACGTTAAGTCACACAAATACCAAAGGATTTGACAATCAAGTCAACAACTAGCACAGAAGCTGCTGCAAGGCAAACAATTTCCTGAACGCTCTTGACCGTAGCATTATTAACATCATGCAGACAACCCTGGTACACAACGCTCCCCTGATGCAGGCCAACAGGTGTAGCAGCCATCATTGGTGAGATTCAAGCAGGCTGTGATATGACCTGAATATGCACATCACCGCCACCTGGACCTCAACAACAAAGCTTTGTCTCTCTGTCATAGGAAGCACATGTGTCTTTATCTGCTGCTGTCGATGGATCAGTCCTGATGAGAATATAAAATAAAACCGAAGTGCTGGAGTCCAAGATCACATCTGAACACAAGACAGGAGGCAACCCAAGTACTTTTTTTCCCCAAAGATAAAACCTGGCCTCAATAACATCGTCCAAAACTATCAGTGGCTCATGAAAGAAACCAGGGAGACCTGCCAGCTTTATCAAAGTAGCCAATCACAGCCTGTGGCTCATCAAAGCTGGCTGTGATAGGGTGCCATCACGAACTATTACATGCCAGCATTGACGCCCACCGGTCTGCATAACCCATTGATAAATTCTGCTGTGCACAAAAAAAAAACTACCTAAGTTTGAAGACACTGCTTTCCAGCCATCTTATGCTATTCCCATGTGTAGCCCTGCAGAAGACATAGAAATCACTTGGACTATGCACACCTAAAAATTCTTTCTGGTAAAAAATTCAATGGGGCTGAAAGTTTTTATGTTTTTTCTTTCTTTTTTCGATCACCAAAAAAAATCAAAATATAAATGACAAGTTATGTTTGTGCTTAAATCTTAAGTTCAATCTTTTTCCTGCAACACAACTCTGTTCTATAAATATTTTCAGTACGACTTTTGATATTACAACCCAAAAACCCAGCAAGGACTAGCCAGAAAATTTTGAAATGCTTTCTTTTTATATGGGACAAGGAGGTGGCAGAAGACAAATTAACAAACAGTTGATTATGTTCTCTGGTTTTAAGACTGGATTTGCATAGAAAATATCAAAGACCAGCAGTGCACCTGATGGCCACAATAGTACATGGAAAAAGTGGTCCATTTTACCAAATCTGCACAGAACTTTGCTGGACAGTATCTACCAATAAGATTATCACACAATTCCACAGGGGGGAAAAAAGTTTTTAAGGCTAGCCTTACCATGCACAGAAATTCCACATTCCTTTATCCTTGACTCAATGATGAAAGGATGCCAGTGTAACTCCACACTCCTATATTGATTTACTATACATTTTTACCCTGATGAATTTGAGTTAGATTTTTGTTGCAACCAATACACTGCACATGCTGGAATCACTACAGCACTGTGGGGACTTCCAGCATGCTGGCTTATCCGGTCACCATGGTAACAATGAGTCATCCATGATTCACCTTTTCTGTGCAGAGCAAATTGGGAAAAAGGGCAATTGCTGCAACATGTTGACACATACATATGTAAGCCCTACATAAGACAGTTAATGAATCATTGCAGGATATGATTAAACCATCACTTAATGTACATGGAATCAATACTACATACATACACGCCACCCACCAGTCCAAAACTGCCCTAATAAGGAAGCTCCACCACAACTTTTCTTCCGTGCAACACCACAAGAGAATCAATCCACCACCTGACAGTTAATCTAGCAGTCATGTGGATCACAATCAGCTGCTCTAAAAATACTGACTGGACAGCTGATGTGTTGGTAGAGCGTACCAGGTTCTGTTCAAAAGACACGGTAGTAAGGTGATCCAAAACCAACATCTCACTACCCATGTCTTTCACACAGCAACGGCCAATGCACAGCTTAAAATCCTTTTACCTTGAAGCTTGGGGGGGGGGGGGTCATCAGTTTGAGCTTTATGTTGCATATAATATGTCAAGTGTGTGCCTCCTGCTTTTGCGGAAGAATGTTATGTAAGTAATATGCACGCTTTTTATTACTATGTATGCTAAGAGAAGCCACTGAAACTTGAGTGCCTGAAACATCATAGCCTTCATAATATCCCATCACACAGGATCTCTTACTTTAGTAAGGTGGAGTTGAGAGTTAATTGTACGGAGTTAAAGTTATTAAACCCCTTCCCCCCTGCACTGGTCAAGAGTGGCTGGGGGTAAAATAAAGTCTGTTTGAATGAATTTTTACTCATTTTAGTGACAAGGAAAAAAAAAATCAGAATTGTAGATGTCCCATATCAAAACAACATGCACCTGGAAAAGTTGAGCACTCATGCTGAAGATCAACGAGGAACGGGTTAAGTTGTTGCCGAGAGATACACAAAATATATTCCTACAAAGTCTCCTCTATGGCATTTACACACACCACATTCCTAAACTGCACAATACATTTAAAAAACTACAAACATACAATATCAAAACAATATTGACATTCAATCCCCAGCATAACACAGTATGTAATGGAACCTGTTGCAACAACCCAATAAATACTGAAAATCGTCCACAGCCCTTTACGCTGCATGAAGAAATAAGCAGCGGAAATTCAAAATATGAAATGTATGAGGGGTCCAAACCGGTCACACTTCTCGCCTACTAGTGCCAATATACCGTTGCTTTGTTTGAATTTTGGATGAAATGTATCAGACACAAGCTAGTTTCACACCAACCAACACAAAAAAAACTAGAACAGACTGATTTTCCAACAGAAAATCAAATGTCTCCCGGTGGAACACTTACGTCTCTGAATAAGCTACAGGTGATAACAAATTACAAATGACCAAGTTTGCTTGAAAATTACAATCCTATTTTAACTCTCACCTAGATACATTACTCTAGCAATTTTCATCAAGTTCTTCAAGACTTATTGCAGAGAAACCAATTTCACATAAATGACCCTGTGACCTTGAAAATAAGGTCAAGGTCATTCAAATACAATCCCAACCTTGGTCTTACCTCGATACATAATCCTACCAAGTTTCATCACATTCCATCAAGTTCTTCATGACTTATCGAACGGAAATCAATTTCACATAAGTGACCCTGTGACCTTGAGAATTCGCTCAAGGTCATCCAAATACAATCCCAACCTAGGTCTTGCCAAGATACATAATCCTATCACGTTTCATCACATTCCATCAAGTTCTTCAAGACTTATCGAACGGAAACCAATTTCACATAAGTGACCCTGTGACCTTGAAATTAGGTCAACGTCATCCAAATACAATCCCAACCTAGGTCTTGCCTAGATACATAATCCTACCAAGTTTCATCAAATTCCATCAAGTTCTTCAAGCCTTATCGCACCGAAACCAATTTCACATAAGTGACCCTGTGACCTTGAGAATTAGCTCAAGGTCATCCAAATACAATCCCAACCTAGGTCTTACCTATATACATAATCCTACCCAGTTTCATCAAATTCCATCAAGTTCTTCGAGACTTATCGCACGGAAACCAAGTTCACATAAGTGACCCAGTGACCTTGAAAATTAGGTCAAGGTCACCCAAATACAATATCAACCTAGGTCTTGCCTAGATACATAATCCTACCAAGTTTCATCAATTTCTGTCATGTCCTTCAAGACTTATCGCACGGAAACCAAGTGTTGAAGAACCTGAACAACAACAACAACAAGCGAAAGAAACGAGCACTGAAACAATATGTCCCCCGGCTTCCACCGGGAGACATATTAAAGGATTTTGAGCACTTCATCAATGCAAGATACTTAGATACTTTACCTTTGCAAATAAAATTGGAGAATTTATACCATTTCGAGTACTGTACATGGCTAATGACTTTGCTAATTTCAGACCATGATCATGACATCACCTGCCAAGTAAGACCCACTTGTTCAATGCTAATTATCCCCTCTTTCAGCATATGTTCGACTTCAATAGCAATTTCTCAGTTACAACAGTTAACCAATTCGTTTGTTTTACATTCACCTATTAACCCTTTCCACCTTAAGAGGAGGTAAAACATTTGCCTCAATGATCTTTTACAAATTTTTTGGTGAAACTGAAAAGAATTTTAGGGCAAATGACAGAAGAGTTTTATCAGAATTGCAGGCCCTACGAAAGTCCAGCATTTTCCTTAGACAGGTTGGGTGCTCAGCACAAAACCTATCACAAAGAAAGCTGCAGACTCTGGGGAAATGATTAATGACTATATTTCTATACCTTAATCATTTACGTGGTATTAAGAGGGAATGCTAAGTTACTCAAAATAGGGTTCAGAGAACAGATTAACCTCAGCAGCCACCTTTTTTCCCTTAATTCTGCATTTTCTTTGAGACTTTGCAGTAGAATACTTTACATACAATTTCCATACTGTTGTCTATTAAATGAAAGAGCACTTTTGGATGTGTTCTTGGGGCAGGTTCTCGTGACAGAGACCTTTGTACTGTGCATCACTCAGATAGCCACCAAATAAGTACTTCAAAAGTTTCATAACAAGTATAAAAATTATAAAAGGAAGCTGGTTTTCAATAAGAATGTGGTCCACTATAATGTGCATCTCTCACAAAAATTTAGTGAAGCTGCATTGGATCCTTCTTGAGATATGGTAACTTATTCCCCTCCTACACCACTCAGACAGCCTTAAAGATAAATACTTTAAAGTTTCATAAAAAATATATATATATACAAAGTGGAAGCTGGTTTTTTAATAGGAAACTGGTCCGTCACAAGATGCATCTGTGACAAAAAATTTAGTAAAGCTGTGGTCAATATTTTTTAAGGTATAGTGGTAACGTTGTCAGCCTTGACGCCACTCAAATGGCCTTCAAATAAATACATTTTAAGTTTCATAAAAAGAGGTTGCAGGTTTTAGGAACCTGGTCTATCATAAGATGCATCTCTGACAAAAATTTGGTAAAGCTGTGGTCAATATTTTTTGAGATATGGTGGTAGTGTCATCAGGGTTGACACCAATCAGACAGTCTTCAAATAAATCCATGAGAAGTTTCATAAAAAGTTTAAAAATAATCAGAGGAAGCTGGTTTTCAACAGGAACCTAGTCCATCTGTGACAAAAGTTTGGTACAGCTACGGTGAATATTTTTTTAGATATAGCGGTAACGTTGACAAGACATTAGAACAGATGGACGGCACAGGGGACGACAGATCCCTCCAGCACAAAAAATGAGGGAAAAATATTCTTCAAAGGCTCTCACTCACAGACCATAGTTCCTAGTTAATTGTTCCTGTTTTGCGGTGCAAGTACCTGTTCCACCTGCCCCTTCGACAAGCCGGTACAAGACTAGCCAGGTAATGCAAAAACTAATACCAAAAGCCCTATCTTCAGACAAAATAAGTTAACACCTGATTACATGTAATGCAATTTATGCCCGAGTTTAACTCACCCCATATAACAGCATTTTTCATCCACCCCTAAAATGTGTACTTTACTGGAGTCAAGTGCAAACTCATATTGAATTCCTTATAATTTAGAGGGCTTTCATGCCAGTAGCAATATGAGCAGTCCGAGGTCACTGGCACTTTTAATTGCTGGGCAAGTCATGCTGCAGCTTCTGACAGGGCAGCTGTAGCATGACTTGCCAGATAATGCAAAAACTATGATCAAGACTTTTAGCACTGTGTATGGAATAAGTTGAACAAGACATACAACTGTACCCTACATCAAGGTGAATGTGTCTGGGAGATGAGCAAGGTCACTTACGGCTACAGCTTCCGTTCTGAAGTCGTCCATACTGTCTGGTCCTGACAGGTCTAGTATCACCGGACATACTTGTTCTTCCACATCACCTGCCAATGACACACATGTGTATCAGCATCCACATACAGACTCCACTGATATGCTTCAAACTTAACCCTGAGGGATTGAATGCTCCTATACTGCCTTTCAACTTTTCCCCACTTAAACTTAAATCAGAAACAGTCTTGCAGTGCACCTATCATCCGCTTTTTCTTTTTTTTATCTTTCTTTTTTAACATCATAAATGACATACGCAATTAGGTCAAAAGCTTTCATTACACTACGTGTATATCTAGATTGTGCTGAGAAAAACTGTCGACTCAAGTCCCCAGAAGGGGACTTAATTAAGTATTGCTGAAAAAATTAATTTACGGCAAGCTATCAAGCTGCATCACAGATCACAACTATACAAAATTACCAATTTTTACACAAGGACCGTTTTTCACTAACTGCAAGGAAAATCTGCACAAGTCATGTATGTGTGAGAGTGATAGGTCACAAAATAAAGCGCTATCTATTAAATCATTTACTTTCTTCAAATTATACTCAACACAATACATAGCTGTTTCGAAAGCTGCTCACAAGAAACAACGAGACACAGCAATGTGTATACAAGAAGCCAAAGCTCACCTGCTTCTACTAGTTCTTGTTCTAACAAAACCAGTAAAGCTGCCTGGCTGGTTTTGCGCACCTGAAACCAGAAGCCATCAAAATAAATTGATGAAAAGAACAAAACATTGCCACCTCAAGCCGAGTAATTTCCAACAGGAGCACATCACTCTTTCATCAAATATCTAGGGCATGAATTTTTCCGTTTTTAACCGAAACGGAACGGAATAATGAATGTTTGTCACCTCTGAAACGGAATTTGCTGTTTTGCCTTAATGTGTTTTACATACAAAGAGAACTACTGAAACGGAATTTGGAAATTTCTGGCTGGTGAAACGGAATTTCTAATTTTTTGAAACGGAAAAATACAGGCCCTATATATCATGCATGAGCTTCCACCGTGACTTGTATCAAACACAGGGTGTGCCATTCAAGACTACATGCTACTCAAGATCACATTCTCTAAGGACCCTGGACATCAAGACCACTTTTATGTAAGCTTACACATGTTACATCCTTTTACTAGCTACCTCAAATTACACACCTGTTTTAGCCTTCCTGGGCTCAACACTTTTGCAGGCCAGATCAAAAACCACAAGAAAATTATTACTCACTATAGGAATTTACAACTGGCAAGTCCCTATGCTTTACATGTTACTCAACAAGTTTTTCCTTTTGTCAGACTAACATAGGTAAACTCTACTGGCTCACAACATTATTAACAGGCCCTGCTTGGATCTTGTTTTAAAGCATAACTTATATCTGCCGAAGACATCATTGACTGTCACTATATCTTTAATTACAAGTGGTGTTGCATCAACATCTTATTTTAAATGTAAGCTGGTCTTTGGAGCTGTGATCTTTTTGTTTTGTAAACATTACAGGTCACAAACTCAAGAAGTTGAAGCTCCCCTTCCTAACACCTGACCCAAAAGTAGCATTACCAGGTCAAAATTTGAACTTCATTATAAAGTCTTAATTTTGATTGGGTTTGATAGAACTTGTAGAGAGAAACAAGAATCTGTTGGAATTTTTTGCTCTAAGTGTCTCCATTCCAAAGACATGCTTGTTCAAAGGTTCCTGAATTACTCTATTCTTGGGCCAATTATCCATGGTCGGAGGGCAAAAACAATGGACCCCCTAATTATACGATTTTCTGCAGTTGTCTTTCGTAACTTTGTCATTGTTCAATATTTTACATAGAAATTTGGCATACAGGGGTTTTCAGGTGTGCTGAGTTCAAATAAATTTTTTTTTTTTGATGGCAGATCAAGACTTTACTGTCAAATTGGCTTAATTTGCATATAAATTAGGTACACTAAAAAGTAATTATAGTCAGCAAATAAGTACCTAACAATGCTCATATCTCTGAATGCTAATTTTCATCAAATGGTCAGTTACTTTTGCCTCACTATTCAAGTCACAAATACAGTTGCAATTTACCGAGATAATAATGATAAAAATGTCAACAAAATAATCTAATTTGCATAAATTAAAATAACTTAAATGGATGTTCAATTGGAGCTCAGTATGCTGTCCAAATCTGGAGGGACATCACAAATAGGCTCTTAAGTAAGTCTTATGGCTTCAACTAGGTCCAAGTCTTTCAGCTTAAAGTCATCAACATTACAGAATCCTCATGAACTTTTACAGAGACACATTTTATTTAATAAACCATACAATGCTATGGCACACAATTTAATAATTTCAATTTATAATTTCAGTGCCACGCTCCTTCCATTTTTACTAACGCCAACTCAGTGACTGTTGTATACTTTCCATTTCATCATGACATATATATGTATACATTGTACTTGTAAAGTTGCAATTTGTATTATTTCATAAATATCCTTATTCTATTCTGTCTTTTGTAATAATATAAAATTATAATATTATAATATATTTAATTCCCTTGATTTTTCTCCAATATAAACCTTATCTGGATCCCTTGCCATCACATTCACTGCAAGATAAATTAAACCGTATTTTATATAAAAAATAGAGAATGAAATAGATTTTCTGTAGTTTTTTTCTGAAAAAATAATTTATTCTCTCAGATATCAGAAATAGTAAATGAAACATTTTTATTATTACTTATAAAATGAACATTGCCATGATTAGTGTACTGCAGTCTGCAACTTGCAATTGAAAACTTGATTTTGAATATTCATTCTGTTCATGTTGGGTAGTTCACTGCTACTAGTACTAGTACTAATTGGATTAAGAAGTATGTCTATTAATTTAACCATAACAAATATCCTCCCCACAAATTAAAATAAATCGAAATGATTTTTAAATTGTGTACTTTTAAATTAAATTATTCAAGTATGGAAATAGGCAAGCCAGGGTTTGCATTAGCAATTTTTTTCAGAGGGTCACAACCTGAGGCAGAGTCAAATTTTCAGCATTTTTTTTTTTGCAGTATTTACAGAGAAAATACAATAAGTTGTGACCCTTTGAATTTTGTTGAGGGGGTATTTCATGATTTGAAAAGGGAAATTTACCCCCAATTGGAGGTTAATGCAAACCTACATTTTATTTTCGAACCACAAAATTTATTTCGTTTGAAAAAGTTGGTGATATGAATGATCATCTGATCATACCACTGGAATCTAGCACCAAGGCCATAACAGAATTATGGAAAATACAACTCATTTTAGCATAAAACTACTGGATATCTTCATTAAACTAATCTAAACAACCTTGAAATCATAGTTTATACCGCTGAGAGTCATAAACTAATTCTTAAGTGAAGTTTTTGACGCAAAAAAAATCAAAATTATGATCGAAAAATATGGCTCCAAATTATCGCTCATTCCAGAATTCATGCTCAGTTTTGGTCCAGCATTTCTTCAAAAAAGCCTATCGATTGTTTCAAACAGGATATTTAAGGAAAATTATATCTTTTTCAACTTATGCATGAATATTAGGGGCACCAGTAATGTAATTTCATGTTTATTGCACAAAATTCACATGCATGTCCGCATTCGCCGATTACTGATCAATTCTCCCAACTGTTAGTGTCGCCCCAGCGGCAAAGGCACGGAACTATTACTACTTGCTCACGGCAACATGGGCCGTTGAACAAGACATTTTAAAAGCAAAAGTCGCGGCATTTAATATCATTTTCTGAACATAAAACACACACTGTTATTTTAAGAGAAGATTGAAGTTTATAATTATGGACATTCCAGTGTCCGCGTGACATCCTTTCTGGTCTAAATTCTCACTCAAAGTCGACCCTTGCACTTAACCTCGCCAGGACGATTACTTCCACTTGTAGTATTTAAATTTTGCTTACACCAATTGAAAGCTCATACTGTGCTCTGATTGGTCCATGAAGGTAAAATATTCCATGACATCATTTAACCATGCCAGAATAGTTTTTATGAATGAATGTGCCTGGGAAACCGCAGGAAGGTTGACCAACGCTGGCTCGGGCGAGAAAGTGGCTGAACTGATGCACCACTGGATTTTCACTCAGCCATCATACCAGTTAAATATGAGATTATACCCATAAAAATATATGAATAAAAAGCTTAAAATGTGGTGAATCCCATGATATAAACTTTATTATGATGAATGGTAAAATCAGAATAATATGAGTATTGTTAGCTACGAAAGTCCAGCGGAGAGACCGCTTTCACACCTAATTCCACAGGCGCGATGGGGCTCAGTGGTAATGCTACCAAAAGCTTATTAACGCTTTAGGTGCCAATCACGGATAGAGTTGTTTACTCATTACGATTAAACACAGACTAGTTTAAAGATTCAAATTCCTCATGAAGATACCTTTTATTCAAATACCAGCAAGCCCTAGTCTAAAGCAAAAAGTAGTCTTAGTCAACAGCTTTCCTTGGGATTGCACACAAAGTGTAATGAGGAAAGCTGTTGACTCAAGTCTTAAATCAATGCTTTAACAGTTAACTAGATTTTTTTTTTAAAATCCCAAGGTTACAATTTTTTCAGTTGCTACATGTGATGATATTTCCACTTTACCAAGCGAGTATATCTTGCAGTACACTGAGGTTAAGCCTGCACGTAGACAGCTCAGTTGTCCCTGACAGCAAAATCTGGAATGTTTTCGTGCGCCTACCTGATTGTTGGAGTCTGTCAAATAGCGGACTACAGTTGGCAAGAGATAGGCAGACACTGCATCTGGACACAGGTTCTGGTTTTCTTGGCAGTACATAGCCAGATGAGGCAGTTGCTCCATCAGTTCGGAGCGCACAGATGGCTCTACAATAAGTATACAGGAATATGTTCATCCATGCTGGGGTCAAGTTAACAATAACCCTTGTTGTGTCTATTAAGGTTTATCACGTATCTGAAGAGTCAACCAGTTTACAATTATATTTTGGTTCACTGAATAAAAGTGCCTTACAAAATGGACTGCTGGTTCAAGTTCAAATTAATCATGAAAGGCCACTCAAAAGTGTTATCTAATCTTCTCACAAGCATAAGGTTATACATGTATATGTACTGTACGATTTCCTCTGTACTGCCAGCAGCAAGTTGTCTCCCATTGTAGGTGATTCTAAAATACATTAAATTTATGAAAGAGCCCTAACACAGAAGTGGTCTCTCATGGCAGGTGATCTATGAAACGTGCCAATCTACGCAGAATATGCATATGGGTGATGGTATTGTCCAAACACTTTCAGAATCAGACTTTTTACCTGTATCTATCAATGTTGCATAAGCTCTGATGACAAGCTTACCAGGGTCCTCTGAGAGTCTGATCATGGCCTTAAGCACTGTATAGGCTTCCTCCTGACAGTCCCCCACTGACCGCAGAGTGTCCAGCAGGCTGCGGGCCACCATTTGCCTGCAACAAAATATGAACAACGGTCTTTATATCATTAGACTGGATGTGCATTTGGTCTCAACCACTTTTTCAACGTGCCAGAAAAATAGACAAGTTTGGCAATGAAAATTTCACCGCACCTAGGACACTTCATCATTTAATAAACAAGTTGGTGGGCCAATAAATATGATATGTACCTCTTCATCAACTGGGTGCATATATGTGGTAATACAATTTGCTTTCCAGTTTTGCTTCTCAACTGAGACTGAACAATTTTAGGGACGCTGCACAAGTAATCTGGATCGAGAACTTGTGGCGTATAAGTCTTATAATAGTAAACATGTTCCTTTTTCCAAAAGACAAGTACATCAATTATGTCCTGTGTATTGTGTATACAGTGCCCCCCCCCCTCCCCTCATAAGGCCACCCCAAATGCACCAGATATGTGGCCTCTCTTCGCCCACAGAACTGGCCTTTCAAGGAGATAGCCTCACAAGCAGGGAACCACTGCACACACTTTCATTTAAGAAAATCTGGAGCTGCTCTAACACAAACAACGCTCTCTATCAATCCAAGACTTAAACCAATACTTGTGTTACCTACTTACACATACATTTCGACTGCCCCGTAACTTTGATGAGATCCACACACATCTAATGTACATGCACAAAAATGAGCCCAGCTTGAAACTCCACCTGCGATGTTTACCTCAATAACAATAGAACACAGTACAAGCTCTTTGAACAATGGCAATGTAAAATACTAACCCTACATGAACTTGATTCACAAGGGATTTCCAGAAATAGTCCCTGATTCAGCAACTAAATGAACTTGTCAAGTTCCTGAGCAAAATAATACCATGTTTATCATAATCTATCTATTCCACTGTGCTTATTTTACGACAAGAGCAAGATTTTCAGTGTTAGGATAGATGATGGGAACACAATGCACCTGAACAGGAAAAAATAGCACTTAGCATTTTGTACACATCACTGCACAAATTGAACTGATAAGATATATGTTACATCTGCTTGTACATTGTATTGATGTCAAAACTTACTGGGTACTCATTTATGGCAGATGAAACAAGTAACCTATCAGATCTTGTGTCATCACAGCACTACTGAATTATCATCGTTAGCTCACACAGTCTGAGGACAACTCATGTGAGGACACGGACACTTAATACCATCCAGTCCTGCTGATGCACAGGTGACATCAAATCATGCATCGCGTCTGGCACCTTGTGGATGAAGGCATGCAGTGCAGGCTACTCTTGGTCTGCACGTATCTGAAGATATGCGAGACTTCCATTGTTGAGAATTTTGTCCATTCTGGAAAGGTTGTACTAAATCTTATTTCTTGAAGCTCAATGGCTACTGACAACAACTGCCCAATCATTTTAGAACTGAGAACAGCACTGGCAGACTTCAAGTGGCACTGCATCTTGTGTTCTTCTCCACGTATTTCATTACATGTATTGCAATATATGCACATTCAAATCAAGCATTTGGTTTATAGTTTGATATCTGCACCCCCCCCCAACATGGCAGACTTTTGTTTGTGTGAGGCATATGCAGCCACTTACAACTGTCCTTACGTTTTTCAGCTCCCTGCAGATAACTAAAATTTGTAATATGCAGCAGCCAATCACTATCATTCCCATATCTATCTCAGAATGATTTCGGCCTGCTGACACTGGAATTTAAGTTATCTGTGGGGAAAACATTTTGGTTGATACTGTCATCTTTTGCTTTTTACTCTACTCTTCAAAATTATTAGGATAGATCACCATCTTTTTATACTTAATTTTGATCAATGTTCACTGAACATTCTGACAATAAACCATGGATTTAGGCAACTTTTCTTGACACAATGATCGCTTCATTCCACCGATGGGCAAGCCCCATTTTGATGAACTCGCCCAAACTACATTTCAATTTTGAACAAACTATCCTACCAAAATCTTCCAAGGCAAAACCATAATTTTCACGACTGGATGCCAAAGCTATCTACCAGGATAAACTAATTCTGAGCTCACTATGCATGAGAATGTATCTTTGTAATCTGCAAACACAGCTAAGTGTCTGCATGCCTGCTCACTGTGGCAATAATTCTGGTTCTCATCCCACATGCTCTCTGTCTGCCAATCACCAGTGGTGTCCACCCTCTCTTCTAACCCTGCCATGTACACAAGGTCCAGTATCACATCATGGATACTAGTCGTGATAAAGACTTGTGAGTTTGGGGTTCCTTATATAATCTACTGCACAGAACATTTGAGATAAGTCTGGGATTAGGACTTTGTTCAGCTATCACATAACACTGGTCCTAAGCGAGTACACCACATGAAATCTGGAACTGCTGAACTATGGTCACTGTACAACTGGTCAGAGGATGTTTAACAAATGTATTGGCGTTTCAGTCAACAAGAAATAAAGAATATGCATTTCCCCTTGTGAGGAATCTTTGCCACTGATAATGACAATACGTCGGCCTCACATTTGGAAATTAGAGTGAGCTGCATTATCACTCTCCAAAAATAATACAGGCAAGCTATTATGAAAGCTACTTCTAGATAACGCTTGTGATTTTACAGCTATATTAAAGAGACTGTAAAATGGCTACCCTGAAATAGCTTCCCTGAATTGAGTTTTAAGCAAGTAAACAATCTCACTCT
This sequence comes from Hermodice carunculata, assembly GCA_964020975.1. NCBI lineage: Eukaryota > Metazoa > Annelida > Polychaeta > Eunicida > Amphinomidae > Hermodice > Hermodice carunculata. The sequence goes on along the minus strand of OZ026624.1, from coordinate 9,667,543 downwards.
CCTTATAAAGGAAGGACTGCAATAACTTCCACATCATAAATGGTAAACATGTTTGTGATAAAAAAAATCATACTGTATAAGCTGCCTTTTCAATGCTTCTGAAAAGTGGTGTTTTCTTAACCCCTGAAGTGATAATCACTGCTATAGTCATTTTCCCAATACAGATTCAAACTCCTCAAGAAGATACATGTACCTTTCATTCAAATACCAGCCAGCCTAGTGTAAACCAGAAAGCTGTGGACTCACTTAAGTGAGCGCTGTAAGGGTTTAACTACACATAATGCAGCAGCACAAAACAAGTGCCACAACGAGAGCACCTTGTCTGCCGTGCCGTAAGGTGCTCTCTGACAATCAGAAAGACTGATACGTCGGTCTTTCATGGTTTCCTCCATTGAATCAGCTCGACCGATACTCGAGAAAAAAAATACAAAAAAACCCTAGCTTTCCTGAGCATGGGTTGGACACAAGGCACCCAATCTGCGTCAAGAGGGAAAAACATACGAGAACACAACAATTGACATCTGGGCGCTTTTGGCTGAATTGAGCCGGAAAGAGTCAACTTCCAATGTTAAATGTTCCTCTCAGCCGTTTCCAAAACCAGAACTTGTTTTTGTCCACTCTGGGGCACCCAGAAGAAAATACATGGAGCTTTACTTGTTTAAGGAAGTCAAGAGCTAGATGCATGCTCTTTACATGACAAAGAGTTACACAAATTCAGCTTAGAAATTGTAATTTCTTGGAATAACCTCAGGCACAGTTAAATGTCAGGACAAGTAACATTGCTGTCGAGATAAGCCAAAGTTTGAAACCACATGGCTCTTTCAAACAATGGATAGGGTTTTTTGTTTTTTTTTTTGGTCCTGATTCAGCATTCTATGCGCCAGAGCATGAGCCTGTAAACAGACAGAGGCAAAACAAACACTCACACCTTGGTTTCAGTAACTCACATTTGGGTGCTTGCATTTCAACTACCAAGTACAAATCTCATATGCAGAATATACTGCTCAGAAAATGATACCGGATGACAATGGCCTCAGATTCACATGGCAACATACAGTTATTGATCATGATAGGAATGAAGCTTGCTCCAAACAAGCACATGTTCCAAGCTGAGGAAATGCAAGCTGAACTATCCCTTCAAATTAATATTCATACTTTGAAACTATAGACACTGACTGCAAAAGTGTGGGTGTCTGGGACACTTTCTCTTCCTAGCTGTTGAATTGGTTCAAAATTCAAATCCAAATGGAACAAATTCTCAGCAATTTGGGCACATTTTGTGGGCTAAATCATCATTTATCTCACACTAAGCCCTGAAGAGAGTACAGAGGATTTTCTTCAAGCAACCACAGCAATGACTGGTAAGATACAACCAGTCACATCAGGGACTGCTGGTGCTATTAGCCAGTCAGCCAAATGCTAACATTTTGTTTATTTGGCTAAGAAATTTGCAAATGATTAAGTTTAACATGAATTAGGTAAGAGTTAAGTCAGTCTTCAGCGATTACTGTTTTATTTCTCAATTTGGCAACAAATTTTGAAGGAAAAAAAAATTACAAATTTTGACGGCCTAGATCTTTTTGTATCATGGTAATTGTTTCCTAATATCTGCAACATGGCAGATACAACTGGGACTGTTAACCCCCCCCCCCCCCCGAATTCTCATTTGTTGAAGTAAAACAATACCAGAATGTACATGTGTTCTTATTTCTTCATCAAAACCCAAATATGATGGACTTTCAATGTAGCCCCATCTCACTGCAGAGAAAGTATTTTGCCTGTTCTGTAAATTACAAAATTGAAACTCATCTGGACACTCTACATTAAATCATTAAGGAAAAATTAAATAATCCCCCCCCCCCCCCGGAAAAACAGTAAAGGGAAATTGTTCTAAAATACATGTAGGAGTTTCTATTTAGTGAAATGGAGCTATATTGAAACTCTGCCATATTGAGGTTTCGCCATTTCTTCCAACATTCTCCTCACTAAACTGCTGCACCTGGTTTGTATTTTCATGTCAGACATGTTAACCCTTAAAGCACTGATTTAAGACGGAGTCAACAGCTTTCCTCGGGGCACTTCTCGCGCAATGCGTGCAAAGTACCCCGAGGAAAGCTGTTCACTAAGACTACTTTTTGCTTTAGACTAGGCTTGCTGCTAATAAATAAAGGGTATCTTCATGAGGAATTAATATCTTTTAACCATTATATGTTTAACGATAAGGAGAACATGACTATAGCCTTGATTAGCACTTTAAGGACTAATGCTGCTGATGCATGCAGGTATGTGCCAAACATGGAACTGAAAGAAAGGAAAACCTCACATCCCACCCCATACGCACACTCAAACACATATTCTAAATGGTTTGAAATAATCATTAAATTAAACATGAAAAAGAAGGATTCCTCCAAAAAGATAAAAAATCACATCCCTGTACATGTATTCATAAAAATTTCTGGGGGGGTTTTGGCTCCTGAATGCTTAATAAATAATTGCCTGTACAAAACAGCTGAATTGGAGGACAGTCTATATATTTTTTTTTTAAATCAAATTAATGTGGCACTTGGTTGGTTTACCCAGGATATTTAATTGGAATTATTACATCCTGATTATAATCCCATTTTGTCCTACAGGTATGTTGCTTATGTGTTCATATTTTATATGATGTGTGTTAGTAATACCTGAATTTCTGTGCAGAATATTTGCTTGGAGACCCTACAGTTCTGAGTATAAGACACACATTTAAAAACGGAGCAACAGCAAAAAACTCAAGACAGAACCATTCTTCTTAATATCACAACATAATGCCACTTAAGAAATGAAAGTAATTTTACAACCAGGTTACTTTTACATCTTGCACTCTGAACATTTAATTCGGTACATAGCTGTAGATTTTGCATAGATTCCACACCAGACGAAGCTTATATTAATCAATTTACATGACATAGGTTTTGCAACTACTTGGACTCAAATCATTAGAGGGCCTTACTGAACTTCAGGGGACCCGAACCCCCCTGTAAGTAAAACCTTATTACGATGTCTATAATCCTACCTAAAGTTCAATTAGGCCCAGTACAGTTTTATCTATTCCAAACCAATACAATATTGTATTGTATTTGTATTATTGTATAAACCAAAACTGTACAGGTCAATCAGATTCTTTATCTGGCTCAGTTAAATGCAATGCTAACAATATAAATGAAATTGGACACTTGGGCCTGTTTTTCAAAATTTCATCAGTATACACCTTTAAGGGTTTTCTCCCTTTCTCAAAGACAGCAAATGACATTTCTTTACCTTGTACAGATCAAATGTAAATATGCAGACCCCACACAAAAGTTTCCACATTGAAGGCAATGAACAAATACGTAGCCAGTAGACTTCAGAGACACAGCAAATATCAAAATTACACTGATCATGAATGAACCCTGACATACTGGACATTTGTGTGAAACAAAACAAGCCTACCTGGTAAAAATATTTTCGCTGTCCACGCATCTTTCCAGCTTCTCCAGGGGAGTGAGCCCTTCATCTGGACTGGAGGGATCCAGGTCAAACTCGGAGTCAATCCCCCCTGTTGTTAAAACAAAAGCACAACATTGAGGATCATCTTGAATCTAACTTTACAGGATATATATCTACATTAAATTACTGTGAAAAAAGTTTTTTCCTGTGCCGTTTAAAGACACTGCTACAAATTTAAAAATGCATCGACCCTTTCTTGGTTATGACAAGACTAAGTGAACAGTTATTGGTGCGGGTCAGGTTTAAGAAGTGCAATCTATGCCAAGCAAAGCTGTTGACCTGGGGCATGCTATCTTGATAGAGCTTAATTGTAATTCTCTCCCAAAATATATTTGTAACAAATATTCTTAGCAAAAAACATTTAAACAAACAGCAATTTAAATCTGGGCACTTTGGAATGACTTGAGATGACCAGTTAGAATCAAACAACCCAAAAATTCCACGAATTTCTTGCTGCTAACAAAACTCAAAAAAGTGCACACAATCCCCATAGAAAGCAACCACCATTTAAATAATTTGTATATTTTATGGCGGCATTGATAAAGCTCTACTCTTCAATGCGGAAAAATCTGTGGCTCATTGGAATAGCCCACAGCACTTTCTATCTAACAATAGCTACCTCCCCCCCCCCAAAAAAAAGCAATAAATAAATACACATAACTGGAACTGCTAGTGTTTCCATTTTAAGTACACTTACAGTATGCTGGTATAATCTTCCCATTCATTATTTTTTCAGGTTTATTAAACAAATTCTGTTACAATCAATCAGTCACAAACTTGCTGCAAATCAAAAGGTACTATATTTTCAAGTAAGAGTTTTCCGCGTCTTTAGTGTACATTATAAATTTACTGATGACATTTTAAAACTTTAATCCTGAAAAACCGTTAAACTTTTACAAATTCGAAAGACCATCTGCGAGAAATATGTTGGACTTTTCTTCACTATGACTTAGATTGACTGGACTAAAACTGTTTTGAATTATCAAAACTTCTTTTGCAAAATGTACCTGCTGGATTATACTCAGTTTTCACCAAGACACACTGTAGAATATGCTGATCAATGTCAAAGTGTGTACGTCCAAACATATAGACAGTGCGCCATTGCAATGAGTTTAAAACTAGTTTTTCTCACTGACAGAGAGGCTCTACAGTACTTACACCATCTTTATAAAAAACAATTTTTAAAAATAAAAAAAAATAAAAAAACAAAGGAAAAATTTCATATAAAATATAATCTTTTTTTTCTGAACAGTTACAGAGCGAATACATGTGTCAAGTTACAGAGCCCAACTGAACTGCCGTGCCACATTTCCTAGGTTAGCACCAGGATTTTGAAATTGGTTGCCAAAATTCCAATTAACTTAGGAAAGACCTGTTCACTGACTTGGAATCTGATTAACTTCTCCACAAATAAATAGGACTTAGCAGAAGTTTTTGAAGCCATCTAATTTGCTACTTTAAATAGCCATTTTGAAGTTTAAACACAATTTGACTATTTTGGCTGCTGCTAACATTAACATAGATTTCAATGAAGTAGTCGCAAAAGGTTAACAAATCAAAGTAAAACAAATCAATATAACTAGGGCCTGTATTTTTCCGTTTTTAACAGAAACGGAACTGAATAATGAATTTTTGTCACCTCTGAAACGGAATTTGCTGTTTTGCCTTAATGTGTTTTACATACAAAGAGAACTACTGAAACGGAATTTGGAAATTTCTGGCTGGTGAAACGGAATTTCTAGTTTTTTGAAACAGAAAAATAAGAGGCCCTATATAACCACTGACTACTTCAAGAAATCTTGCAAATGAACTCCCCCACCCCCTTCCTGGTGTGCGCACATGTGCATGCTGATATGCTGCACATAAATAAATGACAATCCATACAATTGTCTGGTCTGTGTAAAAGTGAGAAGACATCTCGATTTCCCCATTTAAATTGCAATTACCAACCAACTGGTCATGGAGCTAGAGGACTGTGACAATGCTGTGCTCAGCTGAACTGGGACACACAGACTGAAGCGGTCCCATGACCTTTGAAATAACAGCAAGATCACTTTGCCTAAAGATCATCATCACTCCCTGCAATACCCATCTTTATTCACAGAAATGAAAAGTGACAAGATCCACCTTTATCAAGCGATAGGCCAATATGTCACTTTGACCAATCATGGTAACTCCAGCTCAAAATAAGCACTTCCTAAAACGCAAAAAAAACAAACCACCTCGGTACATTCCTGTCAAGTAAAACAAAGCAAGGCCAGTGGCATACAAAAACTTGGGAATAGGAAAAAACCTCTAATCAGTTTCCCTCATAGGTTGACCTGATCAGGGAGTAACTGAAACACTGTCAAAAGACGCTGCCTTCCTATAGTGTCGGGTGACGTTGTCAAGGAACACTGGACAACATACCATAAATTATGACATTTATGCATTTGGGGGGCCGATCTACCGCACTAACCATCCATTTAGAAGGACAAGTTAGTGAATGACGTGACTAAAGGTACGGCCGCGACATAATTGATCTCGCGCACAGTACCCTAAGCGGGCGACGGATGTGAGTTGGGTAGCCACGTCCCATCCAAACTCATTGGTGACTCATTGACTGGAACAAAAGTCCGCTGTCAATGCAAATTGAAAACAATTCCAATTCATAGTCTTATTAGGTTCGGTACTCAATAGTAGCCCTAATAATGAAATGAAAAATTGTATTTTACAATGTTTCTGAAGCCAACCCCATTGGGTGTGCCTAGATATCATTCATGATGTTAGATGACAATGGACAAAAATTTAGCATAATACAAGGTAAGGGTGCCTTTCTCATTAAAAAAAAAAAAATCCTATTGAGCAGCATTTAATAGGTACCTAACCATACGCATAGGATCAACCATTACCAAAATATAGACCAATATGCCAGTTTGACATTTCAAGGTCAAATTATCACCACATAAGAAATCACATTGGCACTGCTACTACTGTTTAACAGTAACCATGAGCATATGATCCATCAATACCAAGATATGTGCCAAACTTGCATAACTTGCTGCTATCAGTAACAATACATGTATTAGCAGGTACGTGTACACGTTCCTGACTGATAATTTCTATCTTCAAGCATTGGTTAAAAATCAGAAATGTCATCAGCATCATGTAATGAACACATTTTATGTAGATTGAGTTAAGGTACACTTCACTCAGAGTTGGAAAAGAGTACAGTTGGTGCTTTGGGAGTTGAAAATAGTAAAATTCATTTTTTAAAAAATAAACAAAATATGCAATGCCACCTGTTGAATAAATGAAAGTCTAGGGGTCTCCAGAAGTTTGTCAGTCCAATTTTTTTTAAGCAATTGGCCAAATGCTTTCGGGAAAAGATTGATAAGACCCCCACCCCCCCCCCCCCCAAAAAAACATTAAAAATCTATTGGAGCATGACCATTTGAACACACTCATCTTTGACCAATGCAATGTGCACCTCTACCAAGTTTGAAGTGAATCTTGCTGTTAGTTTTGGCAGCTGAAATTGTAAACAATGGACAGACAATGACGATGAACGAGGCTCCCAAGAGCTCAGATGTACTGCTACGTTGGCCAAGCTCAACACCTATAAAAAATCCAAAAATCAATGCAGCTGACCATTTGAAGAAACTAGATGGATCCCCACCAAGTTTGAAGAGCATCTAACTAACACTTGAACAAATCGAAAATGTAAATGTGAACCGATGACAATGAAAGGAGCAGCCTTTAAGTTCTGCTGACTGACAAGTCAGATAAACTTGTATACCCTGTGGTCTGAACTCATTCCAAAATACACAGTCTTGAATTCCAAGCACAAAAACCCGAGACCACCATTCTCAGTTCTTTCCTTTCTTGAAATGGAAATAAAACAAATCGCCTGGTTGAAAGGAATTACATCCATTGTTATATATGACCAGCCTTACAAATATTCTTGCTTCCAGTAATATCAGTTTATGATGATTCAAAATCTATTTAAAAACATACTTTCATGATGCTTTCTGCCAGCAGTATTAAAACAGCACTAAATGAAAATCTAAGCACCACTATACAAACTTTGACGAGACTCGTCAAGGTCATTCATATAAAATGAAAATGTGGCCCTAACTGAGGAACATCACAATGCATTAAAATGGTATATCTTTAGAGTTCACCCGCTACAAAATACCAATATACTTGCCCTACAATCTATGAAAATAGGTCCATGCCATCCATATAAAGAGAAACCTCATTATAACACTCAGATATCCTACATATTCACCTAATGACACCAGTTTTGTGGGACAAGCCAAATTACTTTGTTTCTGTCAATTGCTTTAATTTCGCTGTATTCCCATTTTTGCTTATTTCCCTGATGGCACAAAACCGTGAAAATAAAAACCCAGTGAAACAGTATTTTAACACTGTTTGAATGGGAATTATATCCAAAAAAGTGAAATTAAAGCTACAATGAAGTATCAAAAATACATAAAAAAAAAACATGAAAGCTTATGCACGCTAAAATAAAGCAATTTGCAGTATTTGACTTAAGTTATCTGACATATTCAGACAATGAACACACTTTGCTGGGAACAGGTGGTGCCACTAGTAAAAAGAAGTTCCTCTGTAAAATTAGAAACTAAGGCCCAAAAATACTGATAACCAAAGGCAATGCGAAAGTTTGCAGTGAAACAGTCGTGGAAACCAGCGTGCAATGGAGCGACAGATGTTATGCACTGACTGAGCAAATACTGTAAAAGACCAGTCACCTTTTAGGCAATAAACTTACAAAAAATGAAACAAAATAACACCCCACCCCCCACCCCACTTTCAACTCTGCATTACTGGAAGCACAATTTTTCCGGGACTGGTCTTAAAATACATTTCCCCACTGAACATTATTTTCTACACACAATAAATATAATAAAATATGATACATGTATACAAGGATTGACATTAAGCATTTTTTGTGATCTGTCCCAAAGCACCTTTGTCTACATTTTTAACAAACAGTAGATTAAATTTCTATTGATTGACCACACATCGCTGAGTATGACCACATCCATGATGTCTAATGACGTGACACATTACTAACGTTCATGTTAAGGCCCTTGTAGAAATACAAGGTACCAGTGGCTGTTAGCTCAGTCCTGACAAGTAACTTCAGTGACGAAACCAGTCAACTTTTTTTTTGGCAATTTTGGAACTTTAGGCTGTGACAAACAGTCTTGCCCAGTCTCAACTGTAACTCTCTATTGAGCTCAAAATTTTATTCATGCCACCAGTAATTCACTTGTCCAGGGCAACAGAACTTGCCTTAATGTCAATCTCTGATATACATACAGTGGTACCTGTCTTGAGAGACCCCTCCAATGAGAGACTGCATATCTTTTTAAGACCACTCTCTCAGAACAATGTGCTATCTTTTCCATGTTATTAAACCTCTAATGAAAGACCACATTTTGACCTGCCCTAGGGGCAGTCTCTCAAGACAGGGATAACTGTATTAGGTTCAGCTTATACAAAAAGCTTTGGATCATTGATTTCCCCGTATGTCACAATTTATAAGCCAAACCAGATGCAATTAAACTTTTCCCTCTTAAACCAGTCAAAACCGGCAAGTAGTCAAATGTTGTCTGCTTCAATGTTTTCAAGTAAGAGATTGTTCAACATTTTAACCATTTTTGAATGAGTACTTTCAGTACACGAAGTGTGGGGGGGGAGGGGGGTAAATGGACCTGTACACTTCTACAGATAATAGAAAATTAAGGTCATTTGTAACCCAAATTTTGTGGTATTTTGGTATTAGAGTGGTCCCCTCTTATAAGACCACCACAAATGCAGCCATAAAGTGGCCTTATAAGAGGGGTGGCCTCTCTTGAGGGGGAAAATATCATAAAAATACCATACTTTCTGCACAAAAATGCTGGTCTTTCAAGAGGGGTGGCCTCTGGTTAGAGGGACCTTATAAGACGGGGACCACTGTTGGAAGATCATTTTAAGTACTATGTTGGGGAGGAGGGAAGTTAGGAAATTTAATACCCTAAATACTAATTCAAATATGATAATAATGTTGAACCATCCCCAATTTCAACAGTAATGAAATATAATTTGACTGAAAATTGTATACGAGACCTATGATCAAGATCTCAAGCCCCAAGTCAACAGCTTTCCTTGGCATGGGTTGGGCCTTTAATGTCAAACCCATGCCAAGGAAAGCTGTTGACATGGCCCTTGAGATTTTGATAGGTCTCTTCTGCAATTCTCAGCAATTATTTCTTAATTCAGTTGATAAAATTTTTAAACCAAATTGAAGTCTCAGTAGCACATCATGCTCAGTGGACTTTGCACTCTATTTAGACCACAGGTACAAATGCCTCTAATGAAACATGGTAATACACATTGGCCAAACAAAAGCAATGGAAAGAAGTCTTTGGGTGAGAGTTTTACTAGTGTTTGCTATTAACACCGGGTTTATTTTTTTTTCCTGATTGAACAAAATGGGTCCAGAATTCGAAGAGTCTGATTTTTGTAACCGCTATCAGCATAAATTAACATTTTAACTAGGGAAAGGTCATTTCCTGCAGTGAATGAACTTTGACCTACACCTGCCTGTGGCCAGCTATGCCTTCATACTTACTTGACCAAGGGGCCCGTCAAAAATTTTCAGCATTTTTACAGGAGCACAGAAGGTACTCTGTTTAAGACCCTCTCCCAGCCCCAGATTTAGTGTGTCAAAAATGTTGAGGGGTTTTATTTCGGTTTTTTTTTTTTTTGGGGGGGGGGGGGGGTTGTGGGGGGAGGGTTGTTCTTCATATCAACCTATTTAATTCTACACACACTATCACAGTGATTTTTTTCTGTTTTATTGCATTTTAAGAATCAATCAATTTTATAACAAAAGATGACGAATTTTGTTGTGTCAGCTGGATTGATAAATTAACACTTTACATGTTAGTTATGTCTATCTGCAGAGTTCATTTGAAGATGAGAGGTATGTGAAGTTTTCAAAAAAATATATATTTTGTAACAATCATCAGTGAAAAAACACAGCACATTTACACATCACAAAAAGCGTACATGTGGTCTTAGCCCCTTTCCCAGCATACCCTGTACAGTGTATATATTTGTAAAAATGCTGAAAATTTTCACTGACCACTAACTCTAAATCTTCATTGTTGGTCCTGTACCAACGCATGAACATGTTGCCAGTCGATGCAGTTTTGTTCACTATTATTGTGTTAGGACTGTCAAATTTCACATACGTTGTTCTCCTGATCATAGAACCCATGAATTCTTATTCTCCAAGTGGAACTCTGAATCAATTTAAGTCAACGAATCACACTTTCAGTACCTTTTTTCCCACACACATCGAAACTTTCTCTGTTCTTTTCCTTTTTGTCCACTGAACACTCAAAGCAAAAACTAAAGGCTGAGACTAAGTCTGCTATGCAGGCAACAACTATTTCTATATAAACAGAAATGCCACTGATTTTTTAATGAACCAAAAACTAACATGTGAAGTTACTAGAATGAGCTCTTCCTCCATATACCACCCCCTTTTTCAATCATGTTTCAGAATTTAGTATGAACTGCACCTGTTGACAAGTTAAAAGAAGATAGAATGTCATTCTCTAAATTGGAAAACCCACGATTTTACTTTTTCCCCCAAGTGCAAAAAACATGGAAGTGGCATATCTGCAACAAAAACAACCACACTACACCATCACACTGCAAATTTTGTTTCACAACAAACTTTTTTTTTTAAATTTGCAAAGCTCAGCTTTGAAAGCAAGAAGCATTTTTTTCATAAGATCAAAACAATTGAGGGTCATTCGGTGCAACATAACGACTCACCTACAAACATTTTCCACGTATATACTCTGAGCAAGCACTATAAACTCCTGTGCTATGGAGTTATTCCTTGGACAAAACAAGATTGCAAATCATTACCATATGGTCATAAATATAAAATGCATGCAGTAAGATTACAGTATCTTTAAGTCCAAGACACTAAAGCATATTTTCAGAAATTTTGTGGAGAACAGTACTTTCAAATCTTAAGCTTTTACTCTTACAAGCAAATTTGGACACATATCCTTAAATAATCCAGCCACAATTTTTTTTAAATGGGTTGTTCTCTCCTTTTTCACAAAGAAACTTGTTTCTAGCGTTTTAGGGTTGAAAGTCACATCATCGGTTTTAAACACTGATCAAAACTGATGCTTTCACTACGCAGGGACAGATCAAGACTGTAGCCAAAATTGGAAATACAAACATAATACAGAATTCAGTCGTGTCCCTTTAACAATTCATTTTAAAATATCTTAGACCTAGCAATTTTCATTTCTTTAGCCAAATTCAAGGAACATTAGAATATGGATAATGGTCAGAGTGGTCTCTGACTATGACATTTCATGCTGAACACCAATTCTATGTCCATGATTCTCTTTGTTTATATTTCATGTTATATGCTGGGTATGTAATACAGAGTGTGAAGCCATTTCTATTTTTTTTTTTAATTTAAAAGGTAAAATCCATTTCAAAGAAATTAAAATCAAATCTGTTTCAGATAGACATAATTCCAAAACTGCAAGAAAATTATACATGATAATTTATGCTTTTTCACTCTACATTAATGATTGCATTGAGTGACAAAGTCTGTACTTCACTTCAAATATAAAAGCATTAAATTTCCATAATCATCAAATAGATTTGACAATTTTGAACATCTTTGTATATAGCAGAATACAAACATAACACCATTTAAACAGTAACTGATGATATACAATCAATATATGTATACACCACAACAATGGAAATAGGTGTAACTTGAAGAGACAAAGCTTTTTTATGTATCTCCACTTACTTGTTAACTTAAGACTCCTTATATCAGGCCTCAAAGGGCCAAACCATCATGCAGCAGCAAAATCAAAACCTGTTGCACGAATTTTAGATTTTGAGGGTCATAAATTCCCCATGATTAAAGCAGTTTGGTCACAAAGTGCGCATAATGCCAATACGGCTGCATCAAAATCATAACAATGGAAGCATGCTCGCTGTACTTTTCTACCTCCGCCACACAGTTTGTTGCTATTTTTAGCCATAATCTCACGTTATTTATTGTCCTCCAAAGCAACAGCGCTGCAGGCGCTGAGAACGAAAGTCCACTGTTCACTATCAGATTTCTTTGTCTCCAGATAGGCCCTGTAATTTGGACCAGAAGCATTTTACGACTGAGCGAGGTTACAAAGGTCATTTGGAATACCCTGATGGTCACATGACCTCATTGGCGCACGTTTTATCAAATGTACCTGACATGACCCAGTTTCTACCACATGTTCTCTCCAAACTACACCAGTACTATATCTATTGGTATGCTCTTTGGATTAGCAAGACTGTAAAGAATCACAAAGATTAGAGTTCCCTTACCTTCAGCGATAAATTCGACATAAATAAGCATCACAATTTTGGGAACTCGACATGAAAAATTTCTGTGTTCGCAAAAACAAACCACCCCTTACATGAGCTATTGAAATTATAAGAAGCGTACTTACCGTCATCTTGTGAATCTCCTATATCTATGTCTATGTCTGTAAGGAATTAAACATTCTTTAGAGTCAATGAAAAATGGTGAAATTTGTAACGCAAAATCGAGAAAATACAACACATATTCCTACCCGCCATATTGGACATCCGAGACACAAGTTAAAAGCAATCTGATTGGATAATTGTAGAAGAGCGGATGACTTTGATTGGTCCGGGTAAATTTGTATTTCAAAAATGCCGGAGATAGCCGAGGTCAATTACGGGAATATCCGATGAATCACAAATCATCCTCCATCCTGGTAAAAATCATGGGTCGGAAGGGACTTACATATTCGCTGGGAAAAGAACCATTTTGTTTTTAAAGCATTATAACTGTTGATATTTCGTGGTGCATTTACGAATTGTTTTTTCATCTTTTTTGCCAACTGCGTAATCCGCCTTTTTACGTTCGCACATACAGGGGCACCTGTTTCTTCAGTCAGCAGCGAACATCGAGCTTTGTCGCTCAGGAACACAAGCAAGTGCAAGAGGCTGATATCGGGCGTGAAGTGTTGTACATAGTCCCGTGGCCATTTTTTTTTTTTTAATTTATTTTATTTTATTTCTTTTTTAAGGAAAGAGTTTCTGCCGGGATTTTCAATTGGGACTGAACAGTGTGGTACATTTCAATACCAAATGACATGATTGTGTGAAAACATGGGCACGTTTTCATGTTGAGCCTGGGTCAGCGTGCCTTTCTTTGTGTGGCGTGCTTCGGTGCACCGGGAACTTCTTCATAGGTTAACCTGAGGTCAAACCGAAACCTTTCGCATCTCTTGTTGCACCCTCACGATGTCACTCCGCGTTTTTAGACCCCAAAATAGTACCGTATTATCAAGTCCGTTATTTAGACAAAGTAAATATATGTCCATCACACAAACGGGATTTGTCCTTTGTGTTTGTTTCGATGGTTTTTATTTCAGATGTTGTGAGCGACTCCGCGTACTTGGCCCAAGGGGTGGAGGGAGGGTGGCGAGGGACTCGGGGAGCGAGGCAGGGGAGGACAAGATACCAGATTGGGGAGCCGGGAAGGTGGCGGAGGGGTGCAGGTGAAGGTGTGCAGTACACCTGGCCAGAGCTGGACAGACAGGAGTTGGGAGGTGGAGTCGGGGCAGATAGGTCCACTTGCTCAAATTGCTGACAACAATGACCAATGTCCCAGACCACAGTATCAGGGGGTGAATCTGGGATTTTGGGAAAGGGGACTTTTTGGATTAAAATTGGGAAATATTTTGTATATTTTGGGGGGGATCCTGCATGATTTTAGATAATTTCAGAGGATAGGAAAAAAATGTGGGGCTTTTTCTTCAAATTGGGAAAAATTAAAAAAAAAATCCCTGAAACTATGGTAATCCCTACGTATAGTGACAAAATACGCCTTTTGCTGTTGTACCCGGTACTTTTTTCTGTGCTTTATCTTAACTAGTGCATACATCTAATTATCAAATTCACGCACAAAGAAATGACAATGATATAAAAAGAATTGGGACTTTTTCTTCAAATTGAGAACAATAAAAAAAGTCCCTGAAACTATGGTATATTAATCCCTACGTATAGTGACAAAATACGCCTTTTGCTGTTGTACTTTTTTCTGTGCTTTAATTGTCTTAACTAGTGCATGCATCTAAATTATCAAATTCACGCACAAAGAAATAACAATGATATAACAAACTGCATGTTGGTCAGCAAGTAATTTAGTTTAATTAATTAGAATAAAAAATAGGTCTACTTGGTGTTAATTAAGTCTTAAGTCAAACTATTCTTACGTAGGACTGTATGTACATGTATATTTTACACACATACACACACATATACCTTTTGGTTCTGCCCTTGGAAGTAAGACACTTATCCAAGCTCGTAAAACTATGTCAAATAAACGTGTATTCATGTTTTTGCCAATAGTGATATCAGCGGGTGTTAATTAGAGTTGCAGTTGTATGATAGTAGCCCTATGTAAACGTGTCAGCCTGAGCATCTAGCTTAATTCTACCTGGAAATCTGCATCTGTACTTTGCACTCAAATGTTTCTTTGAACAAAAATCGAAAGTTCATCTTTTTTTAATAATTACATTTTGCGGAGTTTCTATTCATCAGAACATACCTACATGTTGTCACAAATCCCCTTTTTAATAGGAGTCTTTGAGGAAAGGATCAACACCATATTGATCGTAGGCCAAATGATCATGATAGAAAACGTAGAGATTCTTTATTTACACTCACTTCCACAGCATTGTAATATTTGGACATCTTCAGATTAGCAAATTAAAAGCTCTTGTTTCGGTATCAAATCGTAACACGATGAAGCATGACGATTGCTGAAAGTTCCTAGTGATACTGATTTCAACAAGTTTTATCGTAAACCTACATTAAATTATTATCTCCTTGAACAGGCCTAAAAACTGATGTGTGTCGATCAAGACCTTCTTGAAATATCTGGTTCAGCTCAATAAAATTATTCCGCATCACAAAGGGCCCAGCTGATTGACAAAGCATGATACCAAAACAAGAAGCTAAAATTTAAAAGGGACCATGCAGGATCAGTTGAATGAAACGATATTCCTATTGCCGAAAACAACTGACATTAAAAACTATGGCATAAGCCTGTATTTCTGCATTATTTTGAGGGTATGCTGATTGTGCAGAAACCTAAACGGACAGGTATTCTGAGAGGTTGCTGCATATTGAATCCGCACCCCCCCCCCCCCCTCAAAAAAAAAAAGTCCCGTGGGTGACTGGGAAGATGTGCACTTCTTGTCGAGTGCAACAAAACGTACTTGAGAAAAACCAGGCAAATGTCATCGTAACCAGATGTACTGTTGTACTGTCTTTACAGCAATTTGATCGTCAAATCAGTTTGAGCCCAGATACAAACGACTGCAGTTTCAGTGGAATCAATTTTACGTAATCATGAAAGATGCAAACAGGCTCCGCAAATGGTGAAAGGGAAAATTAGCCCATGTTGTGAACAAGAGCTAATTTTATTTTTAATTAAACCCGTTTTTTTATGCGTGTTGGTTTCAGATAAGTCCCAGGATAACTTCTTACGGCTCTTGTACGGGCCAATACATAATTCACGCTTCACGAAGTTCATATACCAGTATTTATGTGTTTTACCTGAATTTGTGACAAAATGGATTTTTTCCACGAAGTAGAATCAGCAGTAAAATATATGTTCCCAACAAGGCCCCTCTGAAACGAGACTATCCCCCTCCCCCCCCCCCCCCCCCCCGTTACAATCGCCCTTCGCTGAACAAGCGGAATATTTTTGCTCTCTCTTGATTTGTTTTCGATATGAACACCACGCCTCTTGTAAGACCACACTGTTTCCTGGTGCGTGAACAGTCTCTGCAGAGAGATTCCACTTTTATCTTTCTCTTTCTTCATCACTGGCTATTTTATCCGGAGGCTTTCATCGAAACCAATTAATTTAAATTTTACAGTTAACCTGATATTTTTTGTTTGTTTGTTTGTATTTTTTTTCCAAGGCGGGGTGGGGAAGGGTTCACCAGGGCAGTAGTCACCGGCTGCAGTAGATCTGAAAGGGGAGCGATCTATTCGGGGATTATTCAACTGGACAGCACATGGTCAGACTGCACTCACGTTTTCCAGTGAAGTAAAATAAGACTCTAAACAGAAAAAAAAAGCATGTTATGTTAACAATAAAATTAAAAAATGCAAAACATGAATTGAAAATAAAATGAGAAATGAGTAAAAAAAATGACCAAAGAAAAAATCCCGACTTGTTGCACATCAAATTAACATGGGAAAAAAACGCTGCAGCACTTGATATCATAATAATTGTGATACAGTAAAACCTCTCTGACCGAACACCTCCGTATACCGAACACCTCTCTATACTGAACACCATTTCTCGGTCCCAAGTATATACTTTCAATGTTATCAAACCTCCCTATACCGAACACTTTTTTCCGGTCCCAAGGGTGTTCGGTATAGGGAGGTTTTACTGTATTTCAAATTTAAATCTTGAACTTCTTCCGGTAAAAATTAACAATAATAATAATAATAATGATAATAATTATTATTATTATTATTATTATTATTATTATTATTATTATTATTATTATTATTATTATTATTATTATTATTATTATTATTATTATTATTATTATTATTATTATTATCATTATTACTATTATCATTATTATTATTATTATTATTATTATTATTATTATTATTATTATTATTATTATTATTATTATTATTGTTGTTGTTGTTGTAAAAGCTAGAGTGCAATCTTAACTTTTACATATGTGTCACAAGACACTCTGCATCCAGTGCATATCAGACAAAAATGGCAGCAAATATTCAAATTGTTCATTTAAAGTTTTGAAATTTTGAGTATGGTCTTAAAACCGAGAAAAAGAATGACATTCCAATCTTAACTTTATTAATATATTCATTATTGCACGTGAGTGAACAAACGTCAAAGCATTTTATAAACACACAGTATTTTAAAATTTAAGTCTCAAATAATTTTTAAAAGTTGGATAGAAAAGTAAAAATGTAGTTTAAAGCTTATGCCATCGGTCATTGGACATTTGGACTCGTAGGTTTTAAAGTATGATGTTTCGTGGCATTTCAAATTTGAGGCATCTTCAAAGCAATATGAGGTAGAGATGTCATGCAACTTCAACGCAAATTTCTGTTGAGCTTAGTCTAAACAACCTAAATGTTGAAAAGAATTGAAATATTGTCAGGATTTTGTTTAAACCTTTTCGAGGTAAAAGGAACAGCCGTAGATGCATTTATGGTGTAAAAGTATATAAAAAGGCTTGACATTCGAATATGTGCCATCAGATCAGATTTTTTTCAGTGGTACATAATAAAAAGTTTGGCTGATCTGAATAATTATCTTTGTCTGCCAACACAGGTATTTTTTTTAAAGTGTGTGTGTCAACGCACACTTTTCTGTTTTTCTAGGAATTCTTTATTTCTTTCTTTCTTCTTTCTTTCTTTCTTTCTTTCTTTCTTTCTTTCTTTCTTTCTTTCTTTCTTTCTTTCTTTCTTTCTTTCTTTCTTTCTTTCTTTCTTTCTTTACCGGCAAATTTGTCCGACATTTCATTTGAAAAGTATTATATGTAGAAACTCCAAACTTGGCACAATTATACTTCTATGGATAAAGTCTGGCCTTTTTATAATGAGAGGTCATGCTTTTCAAAATTATGCAAATGAGGGCTAATTAAAGTTTTAAATCCTCAATATCTTATATACTATAGTAGATGTGGTTCCGAGTGTATAGGAGTTCGATCATAGCAAGGTAAAGGTCAGCTCTAATGTCAAGGTCGTGTTAAGGTCAAAGGTCATGTCAAGGTCAAAGGTCAATTTTAAACAAAAATGTCATTTTTGAGGTCAAGGTTCACTTCAGGTAGAGGTCATCTCAAGGTCAAAGGTCATTTCAAGGTCAAAGGCCACTTTCGGTGCTGGCTTTCTTCTGGTCATAACTTGTTCAATATTTATCCAATTCTGATCATGTTGGGCTCAAATTGTAGCTATTGTAACCTTGCACATTTTATAGATTTACATGTGACCTCTAAAGTTCAAAGGTCAAGGTCATTTGGACCTTTGAAAGCTTCATCCAATCATAATTTGGCCAATCTCCATCCAGTTCTAATTATGTTGGACTCAAATTGTAGGTATTGCAACACTGGACATTTTTATAAGAACATGTAACCTCAAAAAGGCAAAGGTCAAGGTCATTTGGCCCTTTGAAAGTTTCATCTTGCCATAACTTGGTCAATTTTACTCCGATTTAGTTCATGTCCGACTAAAATTGTGGGTATTGTAACACTCTGCAATTTACATGTGCCCTGTAAAGGTCAAAGGTCAAGGTCATTTGGACTTTGAAATTTGCATGCAGCCATAAGCTTAATGGAATGTAAAGTACCAAAGGACAAAAGTTGTAGCAAATAATATTTACAACCTTTGAAGGCACACAGACAGATTTAAAAAAATCTTCTTTGCCAGTTTCTTTCTTTCTTTCTTTCTTCTTTACCAGCAAATTTGTCCGACACTTTTCTCAGACACTATTATACATAGAAACTGCAAACTTGGCATGATTGTACCTCCATATAAGGAGTTTGGCCGTTTAATACACAGAAATGCAGATGTTTAAAATTATGCAAATTAGGGGCATTTGAAATTTTAAATCTTGAACTACTTCAAAGCTATAATAGAAAGAGATGCCATTCCAACTTCTACTCCTGTGTTATGGAATAGTTGTACATTGCCATACTAATATGCTTTGAAGACACACACACTGATTTGCTATGCAGCAAATCATCTTTTCTAGTTCTTTCTTTCTTTCTTTCTTTCTTTCTTTCTTTCTATACGGGAGATTTGTCCGACATTTTATTTGAAGTCTAATTTACATAGACACCCCAAATTTCACATGATTATACCTCCATGCATAAAGTCTGGTCTTTTCATAAAGAGGGATGACAGCTTTGAAAATTATGCAAATTAGGGCCCTTTGAAAATTTAAATCTTTAACAGTTTCAAAAGTATCATAGCTGGAAGTGCCTTTCCAACTTCAATATATAGATTTGTGCTGCAGGTGCATCTAATGAACCACAAACAAAAGTTGTATAATTTTAATTTATGCTAATTAGGGGCACTCCAGTAGTTTTGAATGTTGATGTTCCTTCAAAACTATTATAGATAGAGCTGCCATTCCAACTTCAATATATAGGTCTGTGCTGCAGGTGCATCCCATGAACCAGAAATGAAAGTTGTTGAATTTAAATTTATGCTATTTATTTGTCTGTGTACTAACATGGACATTCTCTTCTCTCAAAATTCTTTATTTTATTCATTCCGCATAAAATTTGTCTGAAACTTTTTCCCGGAGGCCACAGTAGCTTTTCAAAGAAAAAAAAAGTTTCATGGTTATAGCCTAATTGTTGAGATCGATACTTTGATAATGAATGAAAATAATATTCAGAGAACGAATTGCCCTCGGGGTCCATACTCCCCCCCCCCCCCCCACCAATTCTGCGGCTTTTTTTAAATATACTTTTTAAATATTTTCAGACTTCACAGGTGCCACAATACGGTGTACCTGCAGTACCTGCACCAAAAATTTGATGAAACTGTGGTGAATCGTTCTTGAGATATAACGGTTACAAGATTTTCCATTTGTGTGCCACTCAGACGGCCTTCAAGTAAATACTTCTGAACTTTCATAAGTTTAAAAATGATAAGAGGGAGCTGGTTTTCATTAGAAACGTGGTCCATTAAAATGTGCATCACTGATAAAATTTGATGATGCTGCGATGTATCCTTCTTGAGATATATGATAAAGTCGTCATCTTGTGCGCCACTCAGACGGCCTTGAAATAAATTCTTTCAAATTTCATTAAACAATTTATAAATACAAAGAGGAAGCTGGTTTTAAATGGGAACCTGGTCCATCATAAGATGCATCTCTGACAAAAAAAATCGTAAAGCTGCGGCCAAGTTTCAACCCGGTATAGTAACAGAGATATTAGGGAAGTTGTCTCCTTGATTTGGAATAATTGAAAAGTTTAATTCTATGCAAATTAGGGCCATTCAAAATTTCAAATCTTCACTATCTTGGTTACGTACGACCAAATTTTAGCGGAGTTTTTCTCAGATACTATTATTCCGAAAACCACCAAACTCGCAATAGTGACTGACCTACCAGTGAAATTGGGCACCTGGTTTGGAAAGGTCGGGATGAAATTCATGCAAATTATCCAATTTTAATCTTTAAAAGCTTCATATCTTCCAAACTATTGCAGATAGACACAAAATCTTAATGGGCATATATACATAGGTTTGTGACACCTGCCAATATTATTGACAGTAAGGGAAAGTTGTAGAATTTAAAATTATGCTTATTAGGGGTATAAAAAAATTTAAAAGTTGTATATCTTCAAAAACTATTATAGATAGAAATGCCTTTCCAACTTCAACTATAGGTTTGTGGTAAAATTTAATTTATACAAATTAGGTGAATAGCGTCAAAACTGTTATAAAGGTGCCATTCCTACTTCAATTTATGGGTTTGTGACGGCCGCATCCGATGAACCATGATCCAAAATTGTACAGTTTTACTATATGCAAATAAGATGAATACACGAAATTTAAATCTTGAATAACTTCAAAACTGTTATACACAGAGGTGCCATTCCAACTTCAATTTTAATTTATGCAAATGAGGGCAAATGCACAAAATTAAAATGATGACTAGCTTGAAAACTTTTTTAGAGAGTGTCATTCAAACTTCACTTTATAAATTTGTGACATGGCCGCATCCAATGAACCAAGAACCAAAGTTGTAGCATTCTTATCTTTGCAAATTTGCCTAATACACAAAATTTAGATTATGTTGAACAATGGCAAAGTGTAGCATTTCAAACTGTTCTCATTTTGAAGGCACCCAGATTTGCTGTGAAGCAAATCTTCTTTTCTAGTTTTCCTCAGATTCGTGATTGCTTTCCATGGCATTCAAATTTTTCCACGCAAAATTTCAGAAACTACTAGTAGCACCTGCAATCACCATATTTGGCACATAGATTCATCTACCAGTGAAGTTGTGCACCTAGGTATTGAATTGTCACGTTGTTCATAATTATGCAAATTAGGGGCAATTCAAATTTTAAAAAGCTTCATATGTGCCAAACTATCGCAGATAGAGATACCATGCTTAGTTCACTTCATAGGTTAATGATAAAGTCCTATCCTCTGAACAGTGAAGCAAAGTTGAAGGATTTTAATTTATGCAAATTAGGCATGTATCCAAAATTTAAATCACGAATATCTTCAAAACTATTGTAGATAGAGATGTCAAGCCGGCTTCAATTTTTGGGTTTGTGATACAGCCCTATCCACTGAACAGTGAACAAAGTTGCAGGATTTAATTTATGCAAATTAGGCACATATACAAAATTTGAATTTGAATTTTTAATGTCTTTTAAACTATTATACATAGAGATGCCAAACCAACATCTATGTATAGGTTTGTGATACAGCCCTATGCATTGAACATTAAAAACAAAGCTGTAGATTTTAATTAATGCAAATTTGGCGAGTGAACTTCTTCTATATTGTAGACATACCATTGAAACTTATTACTAAATTCCACATACTGCAAATAATAATATCCAGTCTGAATTCTGTAAATCTGTCCTTGTCAGCAAGTGAAATGCAGCATTGCAAATAATACTGGCCTTCATGGCACCTGGACAGATTTGGTGTGAAGCAAATCTACTTCTCTAGTTTAAATCGTACTTTTATCCTGTGCATTGTATTCAATTGTTGTAAGTTGTCCACCTTGTGCAGTGTATGCTTTCTCTGTTTTTGTCAAAATGCCTCAAACTGTAATGTGTGACTCTGTATGTTAAGAGGTAAAGTGACAAAAAAACCCCACTCGAAATTAAGAGAAAAAACTCAAAATTCAACTTTTATAACTTATAATTGCGAGAAACAAGGCATGACTACAACTTTATATAACTTAACATTATGAGAAAAAACTCATAATAACTTTGAAAACTCATTATGAGAAACTCACCATTATGACTTTTAAAACTCGTACTTAAAGGCAAAAACTTTTAATAACGAGAAAATCATGAGTGCAACATTTAAAACTCAGAACTACAAAATTTGTCCTTACAAGTTTGAAGTCATAATTTTGAGGAAAGAACTCGAAATTACGAAGAAAAAAAAACATAATTACTTTAACATGGGGCCCATGGGTCAGACCACCATGACCAAAAATCATTTCCCGAAATCTGAAATGTATTCTTTGCACGACCTTGATCAAAGTCATCCATATTATGCATTATCAAATATCAAACTACCACGATACACATTTGTTATATCAAGGGGGCCACACAAAGCTTCCTTAGTTGCATATTTGCCTTATTCTTTATCAAGATATTATATATATATTAAATGTCCTTTTCTGAAGTGCTTAATGACCTTGAAAAATAGGTCAAAGTCACTGGTCATGGTGACTCAAAAAGTAACTCAAAAAGTTGAGTTTTATTTACAATGTATTCAAGTGCAATTTTGATCTGGAGGCTCAACACTCTTTGCCATTCCTTTCCAAGCTACACCATACCATCATAAGATCACCTCTTCCAACTTAACAGGTCTGGTGACCTCACAGAAATAGGTCAAGGTCAATGATATTACTTAACATATTAGCACTGGACATAATCTAATCATCTTATAAATTTGGCATGTTTAATTCAAACAAGATATGAAATTTTGTATCTTTCAGGATTTTTTAACTTGTAGTTTCCATCAAATTATAGGTGGCGCCACTAGTATTAGAGCAAAAATTAAAAAATTATTACTGGTCAAAATGTGTGCCACAAATCCAGTTTCTATACATGGTCCGCTTGTTCACATTGGGTTAGAACTTTTCCTCATTGATGAAAAACAATAAACTTGGACAAGTGCCAAATTCAATAATCATTGGGTCATGACCAAGTACAATTTTGCATACAATGCAATCAATTGT
Organism: Hermodice carunculata; assembly: GCA_964020975.1. Lineage (NCBI taxonomy): Eukaryota > Metazoa > Annelida > Polychaeta > Eunicida > Amphinomidae > Hermodice > Hermodice carunculata. Next base: position 9,643,932 of record OZ026624.1, on the reverse strand, counting down.
AATTTGATTCTGGAGGCTGCACCCTGCTATTACAAAATCACCTATTTCAACTTTATATGTCTGGTGACCTCACAAGAATAGGTCAAGGTCATTCATATCATACAACAAGCTAGCATTGGACATGGTCTATACATCCTATAAATTTGGCAAATCTATTTCACTTACTTTTCAAGGTATAGAATTTGATATCTTTAAACACATTTTGGATTGATTATTTCCGTCAAATTATAGGTGTATCACAAGTAAGTGAGACTTTGACCTCCCCCACAATTCCATCATATTTCATGAAGATCTATCAAAACATTCAGGATGCTGGAGTGGTCACAAGATTTTCACATTTTGACCCATATATTACATAATACTGCAGGTGGCACCACCTATTTCGAACTCCAGCTAGATTTTCATGCACTTGAAAAGTCCTGAAAGTTATGTGAGAGTTATAACATGAAAGGAGACGATTATGGCTTATAACTGTCAAGTGGCCAAGCCACGAGACAGTTGTAATAGCCATAATCGTCTCCTTTCATGTTATGACACATTTGTCATTGGCTGGTAGGAATGGTCATTTGTGTTTAGGTCGGATCAGTGATTTCATGATTGAAAGCGTATTATCTGTCAGTTACGTAATCAAATTCTTACATACATGTGTGACAGTGTCATTTCACTTCTGAGTCACTTCATTCGTGATTTCGCTCAGGCGTTCAGGTAGTTGGTGAATCTGCTAGCGGCTACAAAATGGAAGATGACGTGCCTCTAATTGAACTTGATAATATTGCAACTCAGCAATTATTTTTCCAAAGAAATGACGGCACTGGCAGTACTGGGAGGTATGTTGGTTTTTATTTGTAGTGTTTTTACAATTTCACAATCAAAGTTTGCTTTGCGTTCATGATATGCTACTGCATCAAGACTACTGACCCGGAGAAGTTTTGTGGCTGATGGTATAATGCGTGCTGGTACATGAATGGAAAGTTTTTATCATGGAAATTCAGGTAAATCATTTCAAATTTTATTGTTAGACACTGAAAGGGTTAATTCGGAAAGAGTGAGTTATAGGTTTTACTTAATTCACTCTTTTTGCGGGCCCTTTTTGCGATTATTGAGGGTGAAGGTCACCCCAAAAGAGATACATTATCAAGTTTCATAATACATTCTTTTTCATAATCAATGGTTATGGGATATTATCAACACTTTTTGAGCCTTATGATTGGCTAATTCCTACCAGCCATATGACAAATGGGGCTAACTATGGACTGTATTGTGTTCAGAAGCTAAAAGTTTATGGACAGACAGTTGGACAGTCATGAGCGATCGTGCAAGGTCTGTGACCTTTGGTCAGCAGAGCTTAATCTTGCAACAAGAAAAAACTCGCAAGTACTTTTTAAATTCGTAAATACAATGTTTCAAGTCGTGTCATTTCCAGAAACTCGTAATTATGGCTTCCAAAGTTACAAGAAAAAACCCCTTATAATGACAAGTTAAAGCCTTCATAACTAATTAAAAAATTCATAATATAAGAAAAAGCTCATAATTACAACTTTAAAACTCGTAACTATGAGAAATAAATCCTAATTACGAAAACAGACTCATAATTTTGAGTACTTCAAATACTTTTGTCGTTTAATCAAGCTTTCATATGGGGAGAAATTTTAATGAATTCAGACAAAATTAGTTAATCTCTATTTGGGGAGTTTGTTCACCACGTCAAATTTAGTTTAACAAGTCCAAAGTCTAGTAAAGCGAAAATGCTCAAGATTTCTGCTACATGGGGCAGGGTGGGGGTGGGAGGACTGAATATATATGCACAATGCTTCTCTCAGAAAGTTTCCCTCTAGCCATATGGGAGTTTGGCACCAAGGATTCCAGAAATGGTTTCTCTCAAAATTTTCCGAGATGCATCTCAAATAAATTGATCAAATTAAAGGCGATTTTAATTCATGAATGGTATATAGATAGACTGCACCAGTACCTCCGGAACTTGTGGGACAAGATGCTGAAATATTGGTATATTACTTTTCCCAATTAAAGTTGACCAGAAAATGCCACAACAGCTGTGCGCGTCTCATTTGGGCTAACTTTTTGCCACAAAAACATGACATTTATCAACAGCTGTCCTCAGAACACTGCGGATGTCATGCATCTACAGCGTAACAAAGAAACTTGTTGACTCAGTCCTTAAAGGGTTAAGGTTTAAAGATACAAGGCCACTTAATCCTAACTTGTAGAAAACATACACGTTACGACACTTCACATTGAACTTGTATGTATAATAATGCTGTAGTTTCTCCTTTTCTTGCGGAGCTACTTCAGTGAGAGATCACCTGCCCTTTAAGAACATTCATCAGAACCAAAGTGCTACCTTTTCCCCCATGCTACTTTACATTTCTTTAGGGACCAATGCTTTATAGGACCACCTATGGACCTGCCCTACAGGTGGCCTCTCAAAGCAGGGAATACGGGACAAATATTCTGTGACACTTGCACTTTGGAAACATGCCAAGGAAACAAGTACTGCGAACACTGCACATACACAATCAAATGAATTTATTATCAACATCCATATTTTAAACATGACCCCAATATGTATTCAAACTCTGATTGATCAAGAACAAGAGTACATGCTAGGTAACTGAATCATGTAATGAAAATTTTGTATCATGCTCTTTAGTGTTATCTGTACATATATTTACATAAGAAGCAGAGTCCAATATGATCAATCTTTTTGGCAACATAGTTCACATATATTTGACTGATGAATGCCTTTTTCTGTTTATATATCATACATAATATGTATTTAGCTGTTCTGTTCTCCACTCAGCTTTATTTGTTACTAATTCTGACAAGAATATGAGGAAGTTCACCAAAATGAATATATATTTCACTGACCAAAGTTTGCCTTTTAGCCATAATGTTACCTCATTGTGTGTGTTCCTGGCTGGCAAATTACTAAAATGTGCATCTCATGTGAGAATTTGTCTGCTAAACAGACCATATTGAGATGGAGTTTGGACTGTTGAACAGGCAAACATAAGAATGATTACCATATTTATTCCAATTAGTGCTCAGTGCCCTCAGGAAATTTTAATGGGAAATATGCCGAAAAACAGGTAATGAACTAGAATTGAGACTTAAAATTGACCTATATCTATGGAAACCAAGGTTTCTTTTCTGACAAAAAAATGGGGGAGTGTCCTCATTAGAGCATGTGCCCTTACTGGAATGAATATGGTATATGGATGAATACCCATGGCCCACACACTACAGAAAAGCCAAATACACAAAAGGCTGGTCTTTTACACTAAGGTTGCTGGGATTTGTGAGCCAGCAAGGTCATGCTCCTAGAAGACCACAGCTGACTTGCCACACCTGGCTTGGCTTTCTGATATGCACATCAACCTTAAGATTTCCCCCCTTTACGGTTTGCCAGGGGCATCTACATAGCTGGTCACTCTATGGAGTGCAGCCTGCACGCACATCAACTCATACTTCAGATTACTTTGTGAATTGACGAGGCATGCGACCAGCACTTCCTGAAGTGTCCACAAATGCTTCCAACATGATTACGCCACACTGGCCCGTGCACATTGTAGCAGAACAAATACAGTCGGTGAGACCTAATGATGGCCAGCTGTCTGCGTCTTTTATATCCTTCATTGTTGGTCTTCTTTGAATAATTCTTATGTCCAATGTGGTAACACTTTTGCAACTTAACAAATGTTTGTAAAATAAAAATCCCTGTTGTTTTGCCATCTATTTTAGAACAGAAAATTAGCTCGCACAAACTGGACCCGAACCCAAAGTGGAGACTTGGTAAGACACTGTACCCAAACGTGATCCTTAGTCCCCTTGTTGCACTGACTGGCAATGACGTCATTACAAAGAAAAAAAAAGAGCTTAATATTGGCTGTATATTTAGTAAAAAGCTTTGATAAGGATTTCACTTTGTATGTACAAAAAAACCTGGTATTGGCATCAGATAAAGTAAGCAGGAACCATAAATGGAAGTAACGAGTACCTGTCCTTTGTCTTGTCCCTGTTATAACAGAACATTCGCAAAGAATTTCTTATGTTGATCCCTTTGATTTGTGACACTTTCAGTGGTAAGTATAAAACATTTGGTCGCAAAAAACAAAACAAAAAATCCATATTCTGTCTGGATGAAGCAGTTGTTACTGCAAACGGTCATCAATTATGTTCCATTAATTTCTTAGCTGCAACAATCTTCAATATGACCACACATCTTGTCTGTTAAGTACCATAAAAATAATGGCCTTGCCTCTCAAAGTATCAAACCTTGATACGATACAAAGCATATTGCACACAAAGCACTCTTCAATCACTGTGTACCACTATGATGCTGTGACAATATTTGCAATACATTGTTTTAACATTCAGTATTCTGCACTTAGTTTCACTTGTACCACAAAACAACATGGAAAAAATATGTTTCATTCTCACTGAAACAGAATATATGAGATAAAGCAATTTTGATCATGTATCTCTAAAATAATGATTTCTGTAAACCATTCTGAGTTCAAATCTTCATAGCAGAACTCAACATGGAAGAATGAATCATCCAAATGTACATTGTACATTAAACATCCATCAACATAACTCCACAATTACAAAGCAAACAAAAATCATATAGAAATGTGTATTTTTATGTCTTGCATTTCTTCCAATGGTACATACAAATTTAGTTTACATATGTGCACAGAGGTACCTAGTATTGAGACCACTTCCCATGAGAGTGCACATCTTTTTAAGACAAATTTTTTTAAGATGCTATCTTTTTTCGATAATGCCGACATTTTAAAATCACCTGTCATATCAGACCAATTGCGGATGGCATTTAAGGGCACTCAATAAAAACAAAAAAACATACTGTGAACCAAAGCGAAAATCTCCGCATGGATCAACAATTTTTTTTATTTTTGCCATCTTCGTATAAAGCTTTCTTAAAGATAGGTTTCATCCAGACATTGTTTTAGCACGTCTTGTTATCTTCAACCCTTACAATGACAAGCAGGACACCGAGTCAATAACTTTCCCCAATGTTCTCTCAGTGCAGTTACCACATGAGTGTCCCAACGGAAGTTGTTGACCTGCTTGATTCTTTTCTTTGGAAATATTGGTGTGCCAGTACACGAGTTGAAGGTCTTGGATTTTTTTCAGCATGTAAATCTGGAATCATCCCGCAGATGAGCACAGCTTAATGGTGGTAAGCACTGGAGGAGATCAAAAATGCTGATGGTCATTCTTCAAAGGCAGACTATTAACCATTAAATCATTTCTATAGCAAAATAAAAATCAAATACAAACACTGTCCTACAAGTTACTGAAAAAATGTAAGACAGTTCTAGTACACATGAGTCAATCCAATGTGCAAAATTGGAATTAAGGACCCCACAGGGAAGCACTTGGTGGTGTTCATTTGCATAATTTAGCTCAACCCATGTTAAGGAAAACTGTTGACTCAGTCTTGATTCAAGGGGGAAAAGGTTAACATTCACCTGGTAAAACTTCATCTTCACTTAGTGCCCAACCCATGTTAAGGAAAGCTGTTGACTCAGTCTCGATTCAAGGGGGAAAAGGTTAACATTCACCCAGTAAAACGTCATCTCCAAATACAAGGAAACTTGCCAACTACGCACTCCTCACTTTGACAGCCTAAATGCCCCTTCTGCCCTGATATAACTCTTTTTAATTGATGACACAGTTTGCGCAGAATACGTACAGATGTCCACAAAGCAGCAGAAGGCTACAACGATGTATCTTTGACACTTACATGTACAACTGCTCCATAGCACATATTCAACTCCACCAGCTGCAAAGACGCTTGAAGGTTAACAATATTTTCAATTTGATTTAATAAATCCTGACATTCTTGATTTATATGAACAAGCAGCTTGTTAGTATATGTACTACATCCCACTTGTAACAATTTAGCTTGTGTCATTTTAGTTGTAATTGTCATGGAACAACATCACATACAAACTGACACGTCTAAGACTTCTGTAATGTACATTTTCATGGGTGATGTCATTCTTTCAGATAATTCTTTTTACAAGTGCAAAACCACAATTATTTTAATATAGGATACATGCTTCTTGTTCTATGCACAATTCCTTTTGATGTACGATACATAAGTTTTTATAAGTGTTCTTAACCCTACTGCACATTTTTTATTGCTCTTTACAGGGCAGAGACGGATTTTTTAAGAAGTTTGCATCCAACATCTCATTTCTGAATTGGCACACTCGTATACGTATACAATGGTACCTCTCTTGAGAGACCCCTCTAATGAGAGACCGCATATCTTTTTAAGACCGCTCTCTCAGAACACTGCGCTATCTTCTCCATGTTGCTGTACCTCTAATGAAAGACCACCTGTTTTGAGAGACCACATTTTGACCCGCTGTAGGGGTGGTCTCTCAAAAGAGGTACAACTGTACATACACCTCAAGACACTTTGTTGGGGCTTACCTGCATGATGTCCCCTACACTCATTGGGCTCATTAGCGCGAAAAATTTGCATGAACAGTTCACCCAGGTATGGCTGACAATCACAAATACAGGGTGGTAATTCTTTGTATGTAGACACATTTCCAAACTGACAACACTGGCACATGATGTTTGGAGCACCATACAGCAGCATTCTAGTCAGTGAGCAGACTCCAGGACTCCAGTGACAAACGCCTTTGTTTTATATTTCCCCCCCCCCCCCTTTTTTTGTCATTATAAATTGGCGTACAGATCAAAGAAATATTACACTAATTGTTGAATAAACATGCCAGGCCAAAAACAAAAACAAAGACACAAACGGATATGAATTTTGATTTTTTTGAATAAATTTCTCAGCCCCTACCTGTGAAGAGAGATGGCATTGTGATTTTGTTCCAAACACTATGGACTTCAAAGGTATTCCAAACAATTTATCTTTTACTCTTATATTCAAATATCTAAGAAGAATGTTAACCATAAAGTTGAACATTTTCAAAACAGATAATAATGAACACCACATCATGAGAAAGTTTTCAATAAGTTCTTCAGATGACTTGGGCTTAGCTTTTCCCTTGTTTTCCTTTCCAGTCCACTCCATAGATTTTTTTTTTTTTTTTTCAAGTTCAGAATGAGCGGGACTCGAACTTGCAACCTTATGCACCAGTCGCCTAGCTGAAATGGAAAACGCATATATTCACTCAACCAAATCCCCATCCTTAAAAAAGAATGGTTCAATGGAGGTAGTTATGTGCGAGTGCCATGTCAACACCGTTATGCAGTATATGTATCGAGTCGGCATTTATTTCCAGAATCAGGGACTTAAATCCACCTCTCGCCCAGGATTAAATTAACATTTTGCAACTAAAAGAAAACAAAACAAAAAAAAAAAACAAAAACAGGCGACTCATGGGCCTGATGCTGTGCTCACATGTAATCAAATGACCATCACCAACCAAAAAAAAAAAAAGCATTTCCTGAAATGCATTCCCTTTGTGACCTCAAAGAAGTACGCAGAGGTCATCCACATAACACAATATCAAACTTCTACACAGGACACACGTTCATGTTACATTTGGTATTGTTAGCCTTATTCTTTCACAATAATGTTGAATTTAGTTTAGTGCTTAATGGCCCTAAAAATAGGTCAAGGTCACTCCACAAGCTCCAATGTAATGACCACAAGCAATCATTTCCAAAATGTATTCCCCGCAGTGACCTTGAGAAAATACATCAAGGTCACCCATATTATGTGATATTAAATTTCCACACATAATACACGTTTGTTGTACACTTGGGAAAACTAGCTTCATAATTTCTGACGACTTTCACGAGTCTCACCCAAGTATTACCTCGTATTTTCCATTCATCAAAAGATGGCACCAATAGTATTTTTCTGGTTTGATATATTAGCCTCTAGAATATATCCACCACATAGCATCCACTGAAAATCAAACACACGACAGCATTTTAATTTCTTTCCCCTCCACATTTTGGCTCCTGTATTACATAATCCATCAGGAGGTGCTGCCAATAATGAAAGGCATCTCGATTTTCCTTCATAGAACATGTCCAAGCAATTTCACGAGGTTAACTTAGAAACTGTAGATGGTATCCTGTTGACAAGCAATTGTTAATGAACAGATGGATGTACAGACGAATGAACCAATATGAGCGATCGCTTAGCCCTGCACACTATGGTCAGCAGCGCTAAAACGTATTGTCACTCCCATAATCTTTAATTTGTTGTTGGAATTTATTTTATGATGAGTGCCAAATATATTCTATTTTTGTACCAATTTGCAGTTCAAAGATACATGACTGCCACAATGGGGAGTTTTTCCATGCTCAAAGGAAAAAGAGCTCTCAAGCCGCAGCGAAGTCGGGGAGACCCCAGCAGACCTCTAGTCTTTAAACAATGCGCATACAGAGGTGAATGTAGATATCAGGCAATATAACCAGTCAGTGTATTTACAGCCATGGTTCTCATTCATGTTCAATGAGTTGGTATGGGAGCATCAGCTTTAGTATTTCAGAGCAAGGTGGCTCAAAATGAGGCTAAAATCAGCACATAGGAGGCTTTTTCCTTGTCTAACCAATTAGAGGCGAGCACCCACATTCCTAATTATAAATTCTTAAATATCACCCTCAAAATGGTTACTAGGCATTAGGTTCCTGTATGGCCAATCAGAAAACAGGATGCTCACAGACCCCCTCATTATAAATTCATAAATATCAACCTGAAGATGGCTGCCACAAGAGGGGATAGGCTGCCAGATTCCCTGGCAAAGAGAATTTTAACAATGGTGGACAAAATTTAAAAAAGAATGTAAAAAGGATGAAGCCAAGCCTTCTGTTGTTTTCACTATAAATTTACCTCGAGTGGAAATATATATATATATATATATATATATAGATAGATATCAACCTGCTCACCCGTATCATCACTTGACCTTCGCTCTCATGATGATACTTGGGTACAGGGGTTGATACAGCTTCAACCATGTGATAACCTCTAAATACGAAGAGATAACTGCAATGGTTTGTATCAAAACATATGACATTGTGGCCACATTGAGTGATAATAGAGGAAAAAAAATGGTATTACAATAAGTACAACGAATTATGACACACAGAAAACAATCTTCATTGACCAGGGTTCCTCCCTACATCCGTGCAGTGAAATATTTCCATCTAACAACAGGAACAAGGGAAAGTAGGTCTTCACCTTATGTAAATCCATAAATTCATGCTCATTGGTTAAAAATCTAAGTGGGGCTGATTGGTTGAAATTTAGATCTGCAACAGATCATGTTTTTTTTTAAAGTTTCTGTCTCTCTCTTTTTAAATTCAGTATTTTTTGCTTTTTTTAATTCAGGTTTCTATTCTGTTGTTTAAATTTGAACAAAATGTGTTTACATGTACTTCTTTGATGGTCTTATCACTCCACTGGAAACGCCGAGTGCAGTCTGACCACTTCTCCAGTTGAGCAATCCCCAAATGCTGAGGGCTCCCCCTGCAGATCTACTGCATGGGCGACTACTGCCCCAGTGAAAAAAAAAAAATAAAATTTTGGTTTAGAGGTCTCAGCTGAATAAAATACCCCCTACTTCCCACAGGTTGAACCAACCCTGGAGGCAATGCACCTGACAGATCTGTAGCTTGGTAGACCACTTTTAAATTAAGTAAATTCTATGACCAAGCCAGGTCCAGTTGATAATCTACAGAAGTAGGTGCTCATTGGTTGAAATTTATAGGGGTACATGCTCAGAGGTTGAACACGTATCAGCACATGCTCTCTGACTAACATTTTGTAGAAGTAATGTGCATTGGTTAATAACCCATAGAAATAGGTGCCTATTGGTTGGTAGCATAAAATTAGTTTTGAGACCCACAATATTTGACTTTTACTATACAATACTGGATTTTTACATTTTGATTGGTCACTGAGTGAACTATAAGTGACGAGAATTGCCATCTGAATTGAAATTTCCTCCTAAAATTGCCCATACAAGCAAGACGATGAGCTTAATAATATATGTCCAACAAGAGGACTGTGACAGTATTCAGGTCAGCTGACCTCTAACCTCAGTGATCTATGCTGGCATGAATAATGGTTCTGTGTGTGTTTGCATGCACATGCACATGTGTACTTGTATATACTTTACCTCACAACACAGGACAAGTGCTTTGAAGTTGACCTTCAATCTTGCACTTCCAAATTGGGTCAAGATCACCTACATGAACAAATTAAAAACTAAGGCTTTACTGGTGGATTTTTGTGACTTCAAAGCAGTTGGAAGGGTACCAGCCTTTTTTACCCTTACCCCACCCCACCCCCAAAAGTAAAATCACTGCAGCAGTACCTACACGCATGTACATTACCATCCATGCATTAACAATGTGAATAAAACAACATGTAATTTCTCAACAAGGAGGAGGAAGAAGAAGAATCAACAGAGCATGTATTGTATGCACTTATTAAAGACTCACTGAAACTTTGTATATTTCATGTATATACTATATATATATATATACAGTGTGTATATATATATATATATATATATATATATATATATATATGTATATATATACACATATACATATATACATACATATATGTGTATGTGTGTATATATATATATGTGTATATATATATATGTGTATATATATATATATATATATATATATATATATATATATATATATATATATATATATATATATATATATATATATATATATATATATATATATATATATATATATATATATATATAATGTACACATATGTATAAATGCCAACATGTCATATTGATCTTTGCAATAGTTAAAAACAAAATAAAATATGAAAGCAACAAATAAGTATGGCGCCACTTAGCGGCCAGAGGTCACCCCACCAAGTGTGAGCAGAATCTTGCAGGCAACTATTCATCAGAAGTTGACAATGTGACAAATGGACAATGGGTCCTCCACTCATACTGTATGCTCAGCTGACTGACAAGTCAGCTGAGCTAAACATATGATCAAGAGAACAGAACAAGGACTATTTACAATGCCCTAATATAGAGATCTTGTCACAATCTCAAATCTTTGTTTAAGCATATCAATACTGACTGAAAACTATTTCCTGTTTGCTAAAGCAATATGAAGTCAGTTTTTGGAATTATAAAAAAACTCACTTGTCCATTCTTTATATATGTCGATCTCACACATGACTCTGATGCTTTTAGTTAGGAATCTATTTTAAACCATGCAACAAAGGTGCACTGTACCTGAACCAGCTCAAATGAGACTACTATCTCCTGTTGGTCTGTACACACAGGAAGACTGAGGGTATATGTACCAATATTAACAGCAGTATCACTGGCAAATGACTTGTACCATTTTACCTTTTCTCTAGAACTACTTTCTACTCAAAGTCAGTTTTGGAACATAAAGACAGCAAGTGCTCTTTTAAGCATTATCTTGATTTATTGTCATCATCTGTGCATTGAACAACATGGGGTGACTTAAAGTTACGTCTTGGGGGGGAAAAAAGTCTTGAAATCACAACTTCACGGCACCTGTCACCACCAGATGTTGCCTTATGGGAACTCACTGCATGCCACACCACTGTTGGTCGCCAATGACTGAGCGATCAGGTCTAAGGCCAGTAACCCCATCCCCATTCATCTACATGTTCCACTTGCTAGTCTATTTCTTCTGTTTCAATCATTTATCATTAACATGCCTCGACGATCTTTTCATTGGCAATAATACCAGAGCGAGAAAATCCATGAAAAAATTATGATACTTTATTTTATTTCGACATGTGCATTTGTTTACACCCTCCTCCATGATTCCAGGTTCACACCACACATCCCAGTAAAAATACACAAATATTGCCTGTAATTTGGATTGTTTCCTTTGCACCAATGCTTTCCAAAGTTCACTAATAAACTGTATTTTTTACTTTTATGGTATGAAATGTACTTTGCTCAGCTTTATTCCTATGATTTTATCACTAATGAGCACAGATGTAATAGTCACAATGGGACCAAAAGTTCTGCAACACTTGACCCAGAAGCAGAGGCTACTGGTCTGAGACCCAGCAGAGCCAGGTTTGCTTAATCCCCTGGTGGCTCCACCTGGACTCCCTGGTCACTTGATAGAAGTGTACTGGTGGCTCCATCTGCTGTCGGCATATGCTATTAGTTTGAATGTGAATATGGTGTCATTCTTTAACACCTGTGCCCACCACCACCACCAAGCAAGGTTATCATTCAAAAGTTCCCATGGCAGTTGCAGATTTATTTGGTATACGTAGGCCTTGCACTTAAGTGCTCCTATAACATTGGAAAAAAGTGGAATTTCTTGGCACACTTATTCAGTACTAGTTGTTAAAGGCCTGGTGCCGGTGGTTTCCACTTTGCAAGGCCAGTGATCCTGTAGCATCAAGCAGCTGGGGTAGGACTTTGCTAGGTAATACAAAAAGCCATAAAGAAAGTTTTTATTTCTTTTTTTAAATGAGAAATGTGAGAATGAAATATTAATTTCAAACCTGGCCACATACACCTGAAATATTTTTCAGCTAGTACATGTAACAAGTTAAAAAAAAAAACTCTTCCTCATCTCATGGGCCACTTTTATTGCAGAGATCCATAAATATCAATAAAGAATGAAATTTTAAAGATTATGTCCCCTTTTTACTGACAAATGAGGCAGAGCAACGTGACTGACTCTCCTGGGTACTGCTTGACCAATTCCTTCTCAATTGCCACTCCTGTCACTTAAAAGGACACTTGGATTGAAAAATCAACATGGAGATAAAATTCCACCCACAGTCTTGTCCAGGGTAATGGTGACCAGAACATGAGGCTTTTGTCTGTCTGCTCTGTTATTAATGACTCTCTGCCATGAAAATTCTTGCAAAAAAATAAGCATTCATACCGCTGTGTTACAAAAATTTTTGCCCCCAAAGATCAGTGATCACATGACCAGCTTTCGTTTTATCTCTCTGACTGTGGAACTCTGATCCAAATTCCAGTAAGCCATCTTCAGCTTAATTTTAATCAATTGTCTGCCCTAAATTGTGTCAGTCACCAATACACTTTTGCCCAATTTTGGAAGATCCACTGCACACAGAGGAGAAATGTGATGATCATATCTTGCAAAATCAAAACAAGAAACAGCCAAGATTTTATTTCTGGAAAGATTTATCTGCTATATGCCACTCTGTTAGCTCCAGGGAAGGAACAATGTTGCCAGTATGTGTACACGTGCAGATGGCAGGGGACCCTGCACCTTCACACCAGCCCTAACCCACTGGTGTTTCAAATGTTGTCTGCTTCAATTTCATTATTTCTTCACCTGATCATATTTTGGTGACCTTGACCTCATTTTCAAGGTCACAGGTTGTGCATGTGTGCACACAAAGTGGGCTGAATGTCATTGGAACAATAGGCTTCAGGTCAACAACTGTCCTTGGTGCTGGTTTATCCCACTCACACCCAGGAAAGATGTTGACTCCCTCTCAAACTGAGGCGGGAACAGTTGAGATGTAGCCTAGCAACACTCAATGACCCTCAGCTGGATTAACAATTTTATTTCACTCCTTTTTTTTCTTGCTTTCTTACAGAACTATACAGAAGTCTTATTTTCAGGACCTGAGGATCAAAACATGTGCAAAGAGGTATCTCCGACAATGTCCTGTGACTGGATACAGAGATAATCTGTGCTCCTGTGTTCCCACATTACCCTTGATATTTTGTCCTTCACTCCTTTGAATGATGACATGAGCAGCTACATACCAGTCAATGCAGTGCCCCCACCCTGTATACTGTAAATTGCTTTAATTTCAACGTGATCTTATTTCTGCTGATGGCACAAAACCGTGAAAATTCAAACACAGTGAAATAGTGTTTCAATACCGTTTGAATAGGAATCATGTCCAAAAGAGTGAAATTAAAACTGCAGTGAAAAGTAAAATATGCTTAACATTTAAGCATGAGAAAATAAAGAAATTTACGGTAATCATGGTCAATCCCATAGGCATGGTCAGGCTTATGTCACCATTCACACCATGTTACTGACCAGGGAAACTTCACATTGTAATGCATGCACTGCGGCCTGGTGGCCATGAGTGAATCTTGCCTGCCTCATCTGCAAGCGCATTGGCTACATGTTGCAACAATAGAAAAGAGCAAAATTTAAAGAACTCCCCTTCCCCCCCCCCCATCTGAACATCTGAACCCTCTTATGAGTGGCAAACCCTAATATCTGTAACTGACCTGTGCCAGATTCTATATTGCCACTACAGAACACCCATATAGCAAATTCAAGGTATGAAATAATTGGATATACATGGTCCAAGATATCCCAATTTTGGATTAAAAAGTTCAAAAATCTTCAATAAATACATGGAAAATTCCCACCTTATAGGAATCACTTGACAGAGGAATATCTGATAAAAACTTCAATCAAACAGCGGGCCCTTAATTCATATTGAATCCCCATATCTGTCGCTGTGAAACTATACTTCCCGCCCTCAATATATTACTACGTAGTAGCTACTTTTAAACTTCGACAGTATTAATGAAATGTGCAACTTTGTCATAGTGAATGCAAAGTCTGCTCAGCAGCTCAAGAGACTCTATGTACAACTATTTCTAAATACAAGCTGAAAGTTACACACTTACAAAAAAAGACGTTCTCAGTAAAAACGGAGAATGAAATGATGCCCCTGAAAATGTGATATGTCTGCAGTTTGTGACGAAATATAGCTGGGTGCGCGTATTAGATCGTAAGCAAAAGTTGTGCACTTTTTGCAAAATCTAAAATTCAAAATCATGTGGTTCAAAGTAGAATAAGGTTATACATTTTGTGGACTGTGTTTTAACTCAGTCCATACTGTGTTCATAAAAGTCTTGGCAAGAGGGTTTGCCATGCTCCAGCTGTCTCTGGTCTACTGTCCCTCCAAAAAGCCATGGACTCTTTGACAAGGTCTGTTGGTACCAAAACGGAAGCTTTCTATGGAGAATCTGAATATATGAAATCCATATTTTGCTTGAGCTGCGATGACGATGCCTCAGACTTTATATCTGATTCCAGCTAACCGCATGTATATATCATGAAATGGCCATCAGTATTGGACTGGCTTAGTAGGATTAAAAAGAAGCACACTGAATGTTTCACCTATGCTGCTGCAGTCACACTATATACAAACATATATATCTTCAAATGCACAGGTCAGTTCAGTTGACATTTTCAGTCATCTAATAGGGAAGTTAAAACAGGTGTATAAATATTTGTATTGATACTGGTTGGTGATTCTGGGATTTGTGTGATTCTGATCAAAGTAATCCATATAAAAATTGGTTTAAGTTGCACTTGCACATAAAAAATTGCCTTCCCAGATAGAATTGTTTGATAATAATATACATGTATATTTACATATTGAGATAAAATCATCGTACTATCTCTGATTGGTCCTAGACACAATAATTCACTAACATCAATAGATAAATCACCATGTGTATATACACATATACAGTAGCACAAATGTATTTACAAATTAACAGACATGATCACTAGAAGCAATTCTTCATGCAGGACACGAATAAGGCGTTATTTTAGAGATGCTTTTGGGTCAATAGACAATTTAGCATAAAAACGATAATTTAAAAAAAAAAAAAATTCTGGCTTTAAGTGTTATAACAAAAAGCACCTGGCTGCTGATCTCAAAGACCAATGTTCGTTGAGGCCGGGAAAGTTTCCAGACCAAGTAAGCATGAGAACAAGGAACAGGCAGAATTTCTGCCGAAGTTCACTTGGTCCTCCTGATCACAATCGCATTAAGCTTACAAATCTAGCTGGGCTTCAAATGGAAAATAAACTGCTGCTTTAGTTGCCCTTAGATTCTTTTTTGTTTTGTTTTGTTTTGTTTTGAATTTTTGTTTGTTTCTTATGGTTTCTGAGGTTTACGTTGATCAGTGCAGTAAAAATGTAAATAAGCTTCACACACAGCCAAAGATGCAGTCACCTTGGCCTATGTTAGCTGGGGATACTGGCTACCTGTCACCACCAGCGACTTTGCTTGCATAACATCATGATTCGACAAGGTTAAGCCTTTTCTCCCCACTGGTTCATACTCTATTTTGAAAAGTGAGCGGTGGGTGGGCATGATCAGCAGGATTCGTCCCACTTAATACATCAACATCATATTGCCACCATTCCTGGCAGCCCAGCCACCTCGGAATACTGTCATCTTCGGGAGAGGTCATTCTCATCTTCAACAGCAAAGAGCACAACAATCACGTGACTCGCTTGCGGCTGTTGCTATGAGGTGGGATCCTCCTGTCTGTCTGTGATCTGTTCTCGGCACATGGGACAAGTGATCAGCTGAATGGCGCACAGCATACAAAACCCCCTGAAAATAGACAAATGTTGAATAAGCATGGGACAAGTTATCAGCTGAATGGCATGTAGCATGCAAGAACCCCTCAAATAGACAATTGATGAATAAAGATGCCACATGACACTGAATGGCAAACATTGCATACAGAACCCCTTGAATCACAGTACATTCATTGAATAAACATGGAACAAGTCATCAACTGAATGACAAACCACACACAGAACCCGTTGAAAATATACATACATGTACATTGAATAAACTTGGAACAAATAATCAAGTGGATGGCCACAGTACATGGAACCCCCTTGCAAATACAGAGGTACCTGTCACCGGAGAGAGCCCCTGGGGAGGACCACAATGTGGTCTAATGAGACAGGTGCTCTCTTATGAGAGGTAAAAATAACAAGAAATCTAAAAAAAAAAAAAGCATCTTCAAAAGCAGACTTAAGTGACTGGTCTGTCTGTGGAGAGGCCTTTCATGACAGGTAGTACCAGCGTATACAAATATTGATTAAGTGCAAGTCAAACGATTGGCTGAATGGCACTGCTGTTGCCACATTATAATAAAACAGATTGGGACTACATGACCTTGACCCACATAGACTCAGGTCAGTGATCTCTTCTGGCAGAAAGTTCAATCAATCAACCATGTTGTTTCCAATGGGAAAGTTGCACACTCCGAGTTCCCAGTCTGCCTGTTGTGGGTGCCGAGGGTGCACTGCCATTTTGGCACGTTTGCAACGCAACACTCAGTGACTTGCACAGGGAATTGCTGCTTCCCTTAGAAGTCAACTGGCACATTTTCGGTACCTATTTTTGCCACAGTTTAGCATGGTAAAGTTAACTTTCTCTTTACTAGCCTAAAAAGTATCTGTTGTTTACATAATGTGTGGTCTCACAGCAATGAGAAATTACTTGAATAAATGGTAAAGGTCGTGCTGTCCTGTTGCACAATTGGAATGTAGCTATAACTTAGAGCAAGAAAACTACACGGAAAGGTGTACGCACTTGTATTTGCGTCGATTGGAAAGCTTATTTTCGCGTTATCTATTTGTAAACAAACCAATTGAGAAACCATTATAGCTCAAATGACTGATGCCATAACACACCCTTGCTTGGACAATAACATCGCTTTCATGATAAGCTTCAGTTTATAAACATGATATTGACAAGGAAAGGTCGCTATTAACAGTACATTCTGCAAAGTCCACCTCTATGTGATCATCTTTTCCTGAAAGCTCTTTACCTGAAGACTCTGAATCACTGTGGCAGATTGGGGTTGACTTTTTGGAAAGCTAATTTTGTTAATAACTTGTGATAAAGTAATATTTTTCAAAATGAAATTCTGCCTGGTAAAAATTTTGATTTCCTTCTTTCTACTTCAATGTGAAAGTTACCAAAATATTGATTGTTACCAGTACAGAAATATTTCATTTTTACATGTATATGTACCGCAAGCAAAATCACAACAGTTTACGCTTATACCAATATGCCTGGCTTCACATGAACTCGGTGAACAACAGAAATACAAAGGCACTAAATTGCTCGTGTCTGATCGCACTCCCAGAGGTTTCTCTCAATGGAGTGCAGACTCCTTTTCATGTAGTCTTTTCGCTTTCAGGGAACCACATCAACAGCCATTACCAATGTACAACATGCCAATTGTCAGGGTTCACGGCAGCACAGCCAGGTAAAACCTAACCTGCACCGGTTAACCCTACAGTACCCAAGTCAACAGCTTGCCTGGGCACACTGGCAAGCACTTAGGATGGGGTTATATAGTGCACCAAGGAAAACTGTTGACTCATCACTCAAAATTAGTCTTGAGGAAAGACAGCCGGAAGCAGGCCACTACCTATTGGTAATTATTAATGGGAAAGGATTACAAGCCAATACACCAGCAGGAGGTCCCTCCGGTTTAACTCTTTTCAGTGCCACATCTTGGAATAAGTCAACAGCTTTCTTCAACATGCTTTGGGTGCCTTGTGCCCAAAGTGCACCAAGGAAAGCTGTTGACCCAGACATTTATATTCTATATGACTGCAGGCACTCTGGTACTTGAAAGAGAGGTCTTTTCACAAGGAACCTGAATCTCGTAACCTTATCATAATTCAGAACAGTTTTGTGTTGAGTAGTTCGACATTAGTCACAGTACGTACTGAAAGAGATACAGTGATCCCACTGAACTGGCATTGTCAACCTTCTGAATGTGTCCTTTTAGATACACTGAATCAGAGCTTGACGGAGTACAAAGACACGCAGCCCACACACACACACACACACACACACACAACCGTCAGCTTTCTCTGTCTTTTGTTGACTTGTTTCCTGTAGAAAGTAGCCGCCTCGTGGATGGCCTTTCTTGAGAAGTACCACACAAATGTCAAAACACAGAGTTCAACTTGTCATCCGTCATCCTTTGGTGAACGAATTGTTTCCTCACAATAAAATAAATATAGAAGAATTTCTCTATTAACACCACCTAAGGGACCCAAAATTGTGGTCTCCAGAGAGGATTGGCCTTAGCAGAGGCTAGAATTTAATTCAGGATCAACAAAAACAGGATTATATCTTGAAGACCTAAATGTAGAGATGGTCCCTTAATGGAGGTGGTCTTAATGGAACATTCTACTGTATTGTATTTCTTTGGCTGACAACTGTTTTAGTTTGGAATACACGGTGGTCTACAACTGGCTGACCTACAACACTGGATGCCTGTCATACTATAACAGACACTCAAACATAATATTGCTGATTATATGTAGTTACTAACAAATATTAACTAATGTGCAGACACTCTCTTTCACAACTGCCCCCCCCCCCAGTAGTCTCTCATGCCAGTCAATACATTATTACTGTCAAAAACCAACCATTTTCAGACAATGGAAGATTTTAGAATTCTTCCCTCTTTCGGAGATGTTAACCTTTCCATTTGGGGCCTTCCAAAGGGAACATGGTCATTTATTTTAAGCGAACAAGGAATCATCTGCCTTTATTTCTAGAGAGCAGGCTAACAGGAGCTATTTTGTGAAAATGACGGGAAAAATAATTACGGGAACATTGCAATATATTTTCCGACAACATGAGAACAAAAGTCCATACTTTCAGTGAACATGGGAAGCGGACATCCCTTGGTAGCCCTGTCTTTTGTAGCAAATTTTCTCGCCGATTCATAGCACTGCACCCACTCCATGTAGGTTTGATGCAGTAAAAAATAACAACAACAACAAGGGTTCATTCCCAGGGAGCATTCATTAAGTGACATTGTTTGTTTGTTAGAAGTGCAGTCACATAGGCGCATGTAAATGTTAACCTCTCCCAGCTGCCATGGGAAAAAAATTGTTGGCCTTTCAACAGGAATAAGCTGCCCATGACAAGAACACAGGAGAAAGTCCTATCTGAGGTCTGCACAGGTAAAGGGCCAATGACCGGTCTCCTGGACTTCAGGCACCTTAATTAGCTCCTCTAATTGCCCACACAATGAGTGGCCCCCTGGCCACAGTCTCAACCAATCAGAGGAGATGGCGTAGCACATTCAATGGGAAGAGATAAACATCGCCTCAGCACACATGTCCATGTTTTCATTGATAATTGTCTGACAGATCATTTTTCTGTCTACCGTGGTGTATCTATGAATTTTCTTGCCTCAGTTAGGGAAACAAGACCAGGAAAAGATACACATATCAGCAACAATGTGGACACAACAAATGATTTCTGTTTCACAACAAAGGTATTTTCTATCCTCATCTGTGTGTTCAGAGAGGACTGGCAACCTTTTACACCACATGCAAAATTGATCAGATAGGCAAGCACTCATGCATATATGGATACCTGATCCTAGTATATAAATTTGCCCCTGACACACATTTCTCCCACTCCGAGTTTTGCAAATTTATGTTCAGTGCATGTAGATGTATTTGGTGGCTATTTTGGTCCATTCAGCGTCACACAGAGTGTGACCCACGGGCCCCCATCTACAAAGTGGACTGGCCTACATGTATATATAATGACCTCCAGCAGCCACTAGCAAATAGCTGTCTGCTTTGTTTAATATGCATATACAGTTGAGTCCATTTTCACACAGGGGCATGAAACAAATCCAGCAATCATGAATGGCTTCCTACCCATGGAAACCATTTTTTTTCTTTGCAATGAGACTGAATGATTCTGGTGTCTTTGTAGACTTTGAACATTGCAGAGATGTACTTGTCCTGCAGGCTTCAGTTATAATTGCTTTTCACTCTCATTGGTCAGTTCAAATCTCACAAACCTTCAGCTTGACTGTGCAATTTACATTAAAGTGTAAACACATATTTGACCGTGTTTTACCAGTACCTCATTATGCACAATTGACTGATGGTACCATATCTCGGTTTGATAAATGTATTTTGATTCTGCATAGCATTTATTTCTATTACAAGCTGGGAATTTTCAGACGACTATATGCCAAAGCATGGTCAAAAATGTATATTTTGATGCGGAAATCCCATTGCTGCTGGATAAATTTAAAGATAAATTTAAAGCTAAAACCTTTGCTTTCTGAATTTACTACTAGAATGTGCATAATGACATGCATTAGATTTCATTCATGCCAGTAGTTGAAATTCCTTTTATGATATACAGTGGACTCCCTCTTACAAAGCCCCAGTTGAGGAGCAGCCACCTACTCTAGACAGGCCGCTTCTCTGTACAATGGTGATGGTATTTTCATTGCATTCCCTGCCTCCCCGGCAGGGCCACCCCTCTTAAAAGGCCACAATTCTAGTCCATTTGGGGCGGCCTTTTGCAATGGGTCGGGTGGGAGGGAACCTCTGTTTTAATGTATTTCCTATTTACAACCTTCTGACATTTCATTTACCATCAGTTACAGGCAAAACCTCTGCCTAGAGGGAAAAATTACCTCACACCCCATGGTGCATTCTTAAAATGTTTCCATTCAAATTTTCAGTGAGGCTGATGTATGACTGAACAGCATTCTGGAATAAAGCTATGCACAAAACCAGACTGTTCAGCAAAGCAATTTATGTCTGTGTCGCATGGACATGCCCCATGTGGCATCAATCTGTATGTACTTCATGCTCAAAATATTATACATGGAGACATGTGTATTTCAATCTTCTGCATCTTCAATTGAACTGCTGTCATCGCGAGTATATATAGGCGCAAAATGAACATTATGCTTTAAATTATTCAGTTGCTATGGTTACAGGCTTTCCCTTACTTAGCTTTTCTTTGCTTGAAAGTTGTTTGTGCATTCAAAGAAGATAGACATAAGTGCAAAAATGGAAGGCCAAACTTTTCGGGGAAACTTAAATCATTTTGCACTTTTTCTCTTCCAGAGCTTCACCTTGGGCATTCACAAATAGAAATTTTCATATGTGTTTGCACTCATAATTATGAAATTAATGGGTGCATGTTTTGTCAGACAGGTTGTGATGGTTACCTCACACAACACCATTGAATGTGGTGCAAAGGACATTGCTTTTTCCTTTTCTTTTCTTTTTTTTTTTTTTTTTGAGCGTGGTTGTGGGCAGGTGGTGCTAAAATTGACAAAAGCATTTTACTGTCCCTGTCACCAGAACCAATTATACAAGTGTACAGTGGTATTTGCTGTAAAGATTCCCTAAACCGGCAACCCATGTTTATGGTAGTTAGGGTCGACCAGGTCTGAACCAGCAGCCACATGTAATGCCGTAATACAATAAGAATCAGAAGAGACATGCAGCTTAATGGTTTATCTTATATCGAGTATTTTGTTTTTATGTATGCATAAACATATACATGACAACAGTGAATGTTTTGGCATGATGCATAAAAAGAATGTGGGCCAACTAAGAGTCAATGTAAACAAACAAAGACACTGTCTCTCTCACTTAACATCAGCCATGATTATTGGTTACCCATAGTTACAATAAAATACATACGATTCTTACCCCCCCCCCCCTTACAAAAAACAAACAAACAAACAAACAAAAAAAACCCCAAAATAGAGTCTGGATATATCACAGTAAGGGTCCAGGTTACTTTTCATCATTCCATTTGTGAATGTGCGAATCACTGGAAACCCAGTCAAATGCTTAATGTACTTATGTGTTGCTAAGGTTCATAAACTTATTCTAAGAATTTAGAATACAATCCATGTGCTTCACATGTTAAGTCATCTTGTCGCACATATTGTCTTTCTACACCCTCACCTTCTTCCCTGGCTTCATAGGGGGGGGGGGGGGAGGATGGCATTAATACATTCCTGGTCAGCATATGTCTGAGTCAATAGCTTTCCTTGGCGTGGGTTGGAGGAAAGCTATCGACCTAGGGCACAGCATCGTGAATGGTCTTACATACAAATCTCATCAAAAATCTTTTCTAGCAACAAGAAATTAAAGAAAAATATGGTAAGACGGATGACAATTTACATTCAAACCCTTTTAAATGATTTGCACGGCACATCATTCCTATGCTATTAGTCAACAGCTTTCCTTGATACACTAGTGATACCCAGAGTGTATCGAGGAAAGCTGTGAATTCAGTCACCCAAGGTTTAGATGAGAGATTGCTGTCCACATATAGACCCAGAAGTTTTACAGAAGCTTTGTGGAGACAGCAATATCTTTCTGAAAACTGTTTAGACGCGCTACAAATCACTATCACTGCTGCTGTTGTTGTTGTCATCCGTCGTCGTCGTCGTCATCATCATCATTATCATCATCATCACTCTTTTTTTTTTAAATCTCTAAGTCAGGTTTCTTTACTCTTTTATTCTATTCTCTGCAAAATATGCTTATTCCTTTGACAGTTTTATTACTACTTCACTAGATGGAGTTAACTACAGTCTGGCCATGCAATCCCCAGACACATGGCTCCCCTTTTAGATCTACTGCATGTTGGTGCCAACTGCCCCAATGAAAAAAAAAAGAAATACATGTTTGACCAGGTCTAAATGAATAAACGCCATCTACTGACAGCAGGTGGAACTACCTTTAGAAGCAACATAGCTGACGGAGTTAGACGTGTTGTTTTGAAGGTCATCTGAAAATTAAGTAAATGCTATGCCCAAGCCAGGTCTAAAAAAAACAGTTGAATTTTCATGTCTCATAACAATGCCAACACTTGCCCACTCAAATCGCACAAAACACCTATATGCAACTTGTCATTTGCTTTATAAAGATTTTCACTAAAATTTCATGTCAAAAGAAAACTTTTTTTTGCTCAAAATTGCACATAAGACATAGCATGGTGGCACACCAAAGGTCAACAGCTTTCCTTGGTGACGGTTCAGTACACTGCACCCAACCCATGCCAAAGAAACCCCTTAATCAGCCTCATTCTGGCCAGGAATGGCTGCAGGACAGCCCAGGATCACCAAATTTAGGTCTTGGACCAGTAAATCAAACATAATAGAGTTACATGTTAAATTGGCCACATATGTCAGCTTGTCTCGGACATTTAAAAGTTTCGTTGACACTATACCTGTTATTTTTCTGAAAGTTTACTTCAATGACACTTACATTATCAATAGAAAATGGGGTCAAAACTGATTAACTTTTTCGCTACTCGCACATTTGTTTATGCTTACCTCCATAGCTACAGTTCCGAAGCAAACCTTAGTGAAATATTGTCCCAACAAGATTTCGAGTTCAAGGATTAAATGTTGAAGTGACACCCTTCCCAAATCCACAGATAATCAGGCATATTTATTCCCTTTATATGACAAGAAATGGATAAGAGTTTCTCTGCTCCCTAATTTTTAATAGCCTGCTACCTGAGGTCCTGTATTCATTGCCTGACTGAAAGTTCTGACACAGCTGCATCCGCAGCGTATTTACTGGCCCAAGACCTTAAGGTCCCTCAAAGTAGGTGGTCTTTCATTTGAGGTATAAATGACATGCACGTATCCATGCTGTAGGCCTAGTCGCACATTACTTATGTACAGTAACATTGTATACTGTATACATAATAATCGTTCATGTACGTGCTTATGAATTAACGTGCGATACAGCCCACACATAAGTTCACCCTCCCCTGCTAGCATTATTTTTAAGCACGCTCAAATGTGCTGGCATAAAATCTGGTGCATGCGAGCAAAAATCGCATCCCCAAATGCTCATGCTCAACAACTAAATATGCCAGAAGCATCTGGCAACTTGCCATTGGCACAATGCTTTTGGTGACATGCATAATGTGTTTGTCCAATGGTTGGTCACAAAGTGCACACAGCGCATGGTATGATTGGCGATAAGCATAATGCATTTGGCTATAAACATAATGCGCCCAGCCATTCACCATATGCGTTTTGTCCATGAAATGCCAGTGGAACTGGTTTGCATTTTCTCGCCTGGCTCTAATAGTATGCGTGCAGGTGCTAGCACAGGTTTAATTGGCATGCGAGCACACATTTTAAGAATGCCAGCATAAAGGGAACTTATGTGTGAGCTGTACTGTATGCATCAAAATCAAAATAACTCAAGTTTATACACACACACACACACATATATAATATATATATATATATATATATATATATATATATATATATATATATATATATATATATATATATATATATATATAAAGCGAACTTTAGTGCTACACAATGTATCACCAGTAGTGGGTGGCCTTTCAAAGCAAGGGGTCTCTCATTGACTTGACCTTTCAAGACACAGACACACTGTAAACAGATTTGTAATCTCTCAACATCCATTTTATTCTCTGCCTGCAAGCCGCACAAGGTTCCCTGCCCTCCACCCCCCACTTGCCTCATATCCAGGTGGCAGCACTGTACAGAAGCTTCTCTATTTGCCACGTACATGTGTTCACACACGTTCTGCTTGTTGTCGACTGGTCATACAATGTATTGCAACCCACATGCTTGCGGAATAATGGGTCAATACCAAATGCTTTATTGATTAAATTCATGCTTCCCGAGACATTCTCCAAACCAAAACAAAGATGATCAATTATCTAAATACCACTGATTACCACAGCTTGCTGGCAGGACCCAGGTCACTCAATTTTCAGAAATATTCAATTTTCTTGCCACTTCTTTGTACATTAATTGGAATAAAATATTACCCGTCGATGGCAATCATGAATGTGGAATTGTTATTGATGGTGAAACTTATTATTCCATACATGTACACAAGAGGAAACAACATTTAAAATTTATTACCCCATTTTTGTATAATTGCACTTCTCTCTTTTCTGCTTAAGTCTAGAAGAAAGAGTTGGTTCTTTGATTGCAAAATGAAAAAAGAAAGGTAAAGGGGGTGGTCATTTTTTTTATACGGATATACAGTAAATTGCCTTATATTCATGTGCATAAATTTTCACATTTTTCTTAATTTGAGGTATTTCACTCAAGTTTTAAATTCACTATTTTGGAGAAAAAGATCCATTAACCCTTTTCCCTGCATGACAAAATGTATCTCTTTGCTAGTGAAAGGGTCTCAAACAAATGTATGAGTGGAGAGACTGGACAAACCCTTTTTTTTTTTCAATTAATGAAAAAGCAACAATTTTTCTGCTTTTCAGATTAAATGTCATAATAGACCCATCGCTCCCCATATAATGATGTACGTTATGGAGCTTTACAAGTATTGCAGTCTCTTAAATTTGCATTTGTGTGGCCCAAACTTCCACTCTAACATTCTGACGGCCTGCAAAAGACAAGAAGCCCTTAGGCCTCATGCTCTGCTGACCACCATCACCAAAAATCATTTCCTAAAATTTATTCCCTCCACGACCGTGAAAAATTAATCAAGGTCATCTATATTATGCAATATCAAACTTCCCACATGATACACAGTTGTGGCACATTTGGCATCATATGCCATATACTTTATCGAGATATTGAATTAAATGTCCTTTTTAAGTGCTTAATGACCTTGCAAAATAGGTCAACGTCACATGATCATTGGGTCCAGGTGACCCCAAAGCTAGGTCACCAAGTAGAGTTTTATATGCAATGTACTCAAGTACAATTCTGATCTGGTGGCTAAATTGTCTTTGCCACTGATGTTCAAGCTACATATTGCCATTATAAAATCACCTCTTCCAACTTAAGAGGTCTGGTGACCAAACAAAACCTAACAAAAATAAATCAAGATCACTGATCTTCTGTAACATATTAGTATATGACATAACCTATACATCCTTTACATTTGGCAAGTCTAATTCCATCAGTTTTTGCCATATGGAATTTTGTATCTTCAAGACATTTTAACTCATAATTTCCACCTAAATACAGGTGGCGCCACTAGTATCACAAGCAACCAAGATTTTGCCCTTTTCTACAATCCTACTAAATTTCACAAAAATCCATTACAAGTGAAGGGTGCTGGACTGGTCACGAGATTTTCCCATTTTGACCTGTATATTACATTATTCTATAGGTGGCGCCACCAACATTGACGTCCACATAGATTTTCATACACTTTACAAGTCCTAAAGTTATATTGGCCTATCTCAAAAATACTGGGGGGTGCAAAGCATTTACAAGATAACCTCTATGTTCCAACTGGTCATTTGACCTTGACCTTTAACTCAGATTGAAAATTGCTGCCAGTCAGAAATGTGCGCCCCGCATCCCTCCTTCCATACATGGTCTGTTTGTTCAAATCAGGTATTAACTTTTCGAGTTTCATTGGTCCCCCTCTTATAAAGCCACCCTAAATGCAGCCAAAAAGTGGCCTTATGACAGGGGTAGCCTCTCTTGAGGGGGAGAATAGAATGAAAATACCATACTTTTTGCACAAGAATGCTGGCCTTTCAAGAAGGGTGGCCTCTGGTGAGAGGGGCCTCATAAGAGGGGGACCATTGTATCGATGAAAAACTACAAACATGGACACGCACCAAAGTCCACAATCTTTGGGTCACGGTGGCCCAAAAAGTAGGTCACCAAGTGGAGTTTTCTGTAGAATTTAAGAAAGTGCAATTTTGATCTGGAGGCTCAATTCTCTCTGCCATCTAATGTCCAACATACACCCTGCCATTACAAAATCACCTTTTCAAATTTAACAGGCCTGGTAACCTAACAATAATATATGTCACAGTCACTGATATTACATACATCATACTAGCACTGGACATGGTCTATATATTCTATACATTTGGCATGTCTAATTAAACCAATTTTCAAGATATGGAATTTTATATCTTTAAACACATTTTTGCTCATAATTTCCATCAAATTATAGGCGGGGACACTAGTATCATAAGGAACTGAGGTTGCTACCTCTTCCACAATCCCACTACCTTTCATGAACTATCTATTAAACATGAAGAATGTTAAAGTGGTCAGTGATTTTCCTTTGGACCCATATGATAGATAGTACTGCAGGTGGCTCCACCAATATCGAATTCCACCTAGATTTCCATGCACTTGATAAGCCCTGAAAGTTATATGGGACTATCTTGAAAACTGTGCACTGTATCGCACTCACAAGCAAAAAGTTTACTGACAGGCCGAATGACTGGCGGACAGACAGACATGGGTGATAACATGAGCTCTACCACCTATGGTCAGCAGAGCTAAAAACAAAAACAAGAGAAAAAACAAACAAACAAACAAAACTCTGAAAGAATAGATTTGCAAGCAAATCTGCATGCAACAAAAAGATTCTTGGGTTGAAATGTATAACAATGTGCCATTTCTATTACTGGGCACACTGTTAATAATTGTCACAGATCTTGAATATGGAGGTCTGCTTCTTCTATCAGAATGTAATACATATCACAAAATTTATTTCATGTTGACTGGAAGAAACGGCATGCTGCTTAGAGTTTCTTTTTCCTGCTAGACTCGCTCTACTTGGCAGCTGCTCGCCTTGCTATATACATGTAATGTAAATAAGCACAATAGTATAAAAGTATAGACACATTTGTTTTACATGGAATTTGAAAGAAGTCAAGCATTGACTTATCGAGTCACTCTCCATGGCACACATGTTGGCGTATACTTCCTACCTTGCCTAGTGGAGGAAACCGAAGAACTCGGAGAAAACCACCGTGCCCGGTTAAAGTGGTAGGAACTTTTTCCACATGCTGCCCAGGACGAGAATCGAACCCGGGTCGCAGAAGTGAAAGGCGAGCGTATTACCGCTCAGCCAACTATGCACCCTAATACAAGATTACCACAGGCTCTTTTTCTTGACATGTTGATTACCACAGGTTCTTTTTCTTGACATGTCGATTACCACAGGTTCTTTTTCTTGACATGTTGATTACCACAGGTTCTTTTTCTTGACATGTCAATTACCACAGGTTCTTTTTCTTGACATGTCAATTACCACAGGTTCTTTTTCTTCAGATGTCATCATGTATTTCTGCTCTGTTGATAAAAGCTTTCTGGGCCCTGTTCTTTGGATTGGTGGTCAATACATACATGTGTACTGTCTCTCACTTGCATATACACCCATGGATACAAGTATCATGAACATAGAAGGTATTCTGTATACAGTGGTCCCCCTCTAGTATGGCCCCTCTGAAGACAGTCCAGCTCCATGAAAAGGCCATTTCTTTGTGCAAGAGTGATGGCATTGCCATTATATTTACTCCCCTCAAAAGAGGCCACCCCTCTTATAAGGCCACATTTCTGGCACATTTGGGGTGGCCTGAAAAGAGGGGGACCACTGTATGTTTATCATAATCCAGAGTCAACAGTCGCAATACCAAATGTATCAACACAAAAATAAACAGTTGTTATCCGGCAGCTATAATGTGGATTCTACCGTCCATGCATGTGGCAAGTCTTTCTGCCACAGAAAAAGATGTAACATACAGCAGGTGACCTCTCAGGGCAGGTAAATAAGCAAAGACATTGATTCTTGTGGCAACAAAATTAGTTCTGAAGGAATTCAAGATGTACATTCTGTGTATTCACCTGACTTGGATACATTCAAATGTTACAACTGTTGTGCATGGTTCATTGGAAGTGCTTATAGTGCAAACCTGTAAATTGAAGTTGGATTGCTACCTCCAACTGCAATATTTTTCAAGATCCTTAGCATTTTTTTTTTCAAGTGCCCCCCAGTCAGCATTATTTAACATTTAACTTTTTCTCATTGTCCATTGGATAGGCAGGGGTCATAAACCTCTATGCACAACTTTATAGTTTTGTGTCTACCCATAACAGTTCTCAAGATATGAAGCTTTTAAAATTTTAATTGCACCCAAAAAATTGAACAATTTGAAACTTGATAACTATTCAATATAAGGTGTACATGTCCATCACAGATGCAGTGTTGCTACCAATTTTCAAAGCTGTTGCTTTTATACTGTCTTGAGAAAATGCCATGCTGCAGAAATCCAGGGAAAACATAATGTTTGTGTTTACACACTGACATAAAATTCACAAATGCAAACAAAATCCCAGAGCCAAGTATAACTAGAAGCGAGTTTTTTGTGCGAAAAACATTATGCATTCCCCGAGCAGACCCCTCTCACCAGAGGCCACCCCTCTAAGAGGGCCACCATTCTTCTGCAGAAAGTTTGACCTTCACCTTTGACCTCAAGGTCACCTCTGAGCCAACTTAAGGGAAGTTTCACCTGGGTCAATAATGACCAGGTTTGATGAACTTCAATCAAGTTTGGAGTGAATCTGGCCAATTGTTTTGGAGAAGTTGAAAATGTTGACTTGCATAGTGATCAACAGGAATTTATGCAATTTGACCTTTCATACTCACCCAGGTTCACAATAAACCACACAAACTGAAGGCCCATATGTTAATGTTTAATAGTAACCTTGGGCCTGTGATGTCCCATTAAGAAGACCTGTATAAGCCGATATGTGAAGATTGCTGAGTCAGCAGAAAAATGTAACAAGTGTTTGACCTTGACCTTTGACCTGAAGGTTAAATATCATTAAACAGGACAAATTTCCCAGATCCATAGATTATCTGTACCACATTAGGAGACAATAGGTCAAGAGGGGACCGAAATATAAGGAAAATATGATAAGCGATGGCGGAGAGGATGGATGACAGGGCTACACACTGTATGCATCCAACCCTACCTGGGACGCATAATGAATCAGTAGAGTTTGAGGGTTAAACAGGTACCGACCTGTGATCACATGGTTTCAGCGTAACAGTGGCCTTGTTGTCAAAACACAGCGTACAGGAGTCTTCTTGCACTTGGACTTGCATTAAGAGAGCCAGCTTCTTCTGCCTACAAAAACAGTACAAGCCCAAATATCATCATCATCATCATCATCATCATCATCATCATCATCATCATCATCATCATCATCTACCTATCTACCTACCTACCTACCTACCTACCTTCCTGTCTGCCTGTCTGTCTGTCTGTCTGTCTGTCTGTCTATCTATCTATCTATCTATCTATGTTCACCAATTCCCATGTCTGCTCTCTGCAGACAAATGCAAAACAGGTAGTCTATGCGTAATACTAAAATTTTCTATTATGGAAATTGAATTGGTCAGACAAAAGACACAAGCAAAAAAAATGTGTTCCAGTCATTCTGCATTGTGTATGCCACCAAGCAACTCTTACACACAGAGGGGTCTGTCAGGCCTGAGCTCTCTGAACCTTATGACCTGAAGAAGTTTTCTTAATTGCAGGTCACTTTCATTTTTTGAAACTTTTCCACTTCTGACGGTTCATTCTTTTTTCAGTTTACAGTATCATAAATATGAATTCTGTCACAAAACCATTTGCAAGAATACCCAATGTCATGGTTCTACTTGAATACCCAATGTATGGGTTCTACTTGAATACCCAATGTCATGGTTCCACTTGAATGCCCAATGACATGGTTCTACTTAAATGCTTAATGACATGGTTCTACTTGAATGCCCAATGACATGGTTCTACTTGAATGCCCAATGTTATGGTTCTACTTGAATACCCAATGGCATGGTTGTACTTGAATACCCAATGACATGGTTCTACTTGAATACCCAATGAAATGGTTCCACTTGAATGCCCAATGTCATGGTTCTACTTGAATGCCCAATGACATGGTTCTACTGGAATGCCCAATGTTATGGTTCTACTTGAATGCCCAATGTTATGGTTCTACTTGAATACCCAATGTTATGGTTCTACTTGAATACCCAATGGCATGGTTCTACTTGAATATCCAATGCCATGGTTTTACTTGAATACCCAATGTAATGCCTATATTGGAATACCAAATGTCAGGAATGTGCTGGAAGAAAACACAATGTCACAGCTGTATACCTACAGTGTAGATAAAAATTGATGTTGCAGGTAGGTCCTAATTTTCACAGTGAAGTTTTGAATAGTTTTCAATATTTCTATGCGTATCCTGAAAGTTGGCATTTACATCCTACTGAGAAGAGTGCACGCACCAAAATGACCTATATATACATGTATCATGTTCTCTTGGCTAATTGTAAAAGGTCACCGGTTGAAACAGCCTGGAGTCATAAATGTTGACGTCCACTTCACATTGGCAATTTTCAGTTTTGTTATTTGTGACATCTATAGATGTTTGAATAATTTTCTCTCGGGAAAAACCAACTGTAAGAGTTTACATGGATGATTAATGATTTCAATTAACCCTTTACCCACTTGAATTACGACTAAGTCAACAGCTTTCCTTGGTATGGGCTGGGCACTAGTGCCCAACTCATGTGCCCAACCCATGCCACAAAAAGCTGTTGACATAGGGGGATGTGATCTTGACAGGCTTCATCTACAATTCTCAGTCAAACTGTTTTTTTTTTTTTTTTTATTACTGTTAAAATCAGTGAAACAAGCAAATTACATTTGACCATCAGCCGGTTTTGGTTGGTGTATTAAGGGGGAAAGGGTTCGTGGATAAAATCATAAGCACGGTGAAACCTGGCTTGAAAGACTACGCATCATGTTTTGGTCCCCCCCCCCCACCCTCACCGTTTCCTGGACAGTCAGTCAAATTAGTAGAAGCAGAGATGACCTTATTTATTTCCATAAGCCTCATGGATAATAATACCGTACAGTGAAACCAGTCTTCAAAGGCCATCTTTAGGGACCACCAAACTGTGGGCTCTCAAGAGAGACGGTCTCTCATCACTCTCAAATGGTATAACTAACGTGAAGAAACCCAAGCAAAGCATGTCTAAACGTATGGTCTTTGAAGGCACCTGGTCTCTTCTAGTAGTCTCCCAAGACAGGCACCGTTGTATTTTGTCTTCGCATGGTTGTGTCATGTCATAAGTACTAAGATTCTGAGTTTTGGTGTGAGTGTAATAGAAAGATGAGGCAAATGTTGATAAAAGTGGACACGTTTATCAAAACAAAATGTGCCACACTGCCCACCAAGTGATATGTCCTTGCCTGGTGAGTTCTGTTTACCCCCAAAGTTAACCTAAATACTTCTGTTTATTATTTGCAGGGAGCTGGTTTCTGTTCCAACTCTCATCTCCCTAATTCAACGTAAACTTAACACTGTTAGATATGTTGGCCTTCTAAAGGGCAGGATAACATTACCACACATATAGACAATGTAGCTGTATGATGATGTAACTGTTATGACGTTAATCAGACAGTGGCTCCCAGTCCACTGGCCAGTAGGGTTGAATTAAATTATAGTACCAGTTGCCACCAGTACATGTAGGTAAGGCTGCGTTATGGTGAAGTTACTGTGGGCAGAATACAATGCAACTCTTTCATTGCAGACAACAACAAAAGCTGCCCTCACCTGACGTAGCTTTTATGGTGTGCCTGTCATGAGTGCACGGTGAACTATTACAAAACATTTTAGACCATGAAGATCTTTACAACTGGAAACAGAGAGATGCTCGACTTTCTGCAGTGTTAATTGAGCAACTGAAATCACACTTTTCCTTGGGTGCAATTTGGGCAGCATGCTGAAGAAAACTGTTAACCTGGATCATTGCTACTGTTGACCTGGACCACTCTTACTGTTGACCTTGATCATTCTCACTTTTGACCTTGATCATTCTTACTGTTAACCTGGGCCATTCTCACTGTTAACCTGGGCCATTCTCACTGTTAACCTGGGCCATTCTCACTGTTAATCTGGGCCATTCTCACTGTTGACCTTGACCATTCTTACTGTTGACCTTGACAATTCTTACTGTTAACCTGGGCCATTCTCACTGTTGACCTGGACCATTCTTACTGTTGACCTTGACCATTCTTACTGTTGACCTAGGCTATTCTCACCGTTGACCCCACCCTTTTCTCACCATTGACCTGGATCATTCTTATTTCCCCTCAAACTACAGGCATGCCAGCACTTGAATAAAACATCTTTGTATGCATAATTTGAATGTTGGATCGTTATAATAGTTCAAGTGAGTGCAACTTATATGGTGATTAGCACATGAAGTAGACCATTGTCTGCAGTGACATTTATCATTACATAGGCAGGGACCTAGTTAATACAGTAAATGATGTACACATCCTGCATAAAACTGCCCAGATGCATATGACCTTCATATCGTTTGTTGACATGAACAGCTGTCACAGTAAAACAAAAAAAAAGAAAAAAAAAAGAAAAAAAAAAAAAAAACAGCATAAATGACTGAATAAGTACATATCTTATCATCACAGTGTAATTTAATCTCCCCAAATAAGTTTTTTTTTGTTTTTTTTTTGTTTTGATAAAATGTCATTCCACTTAAATTTTGAATGAAGCTGAATTAAAATTGGCATGGCCTAAAGAGTGATATGGACTATATATCCAGATACATGCATGCCCTAAAAAAAAATAAAACAGTCCTAAACTTACCTTGGAAGTATAACCTTCTGTTCATCGGACAAAACTCCATAGTCATTGAACTTCTTAAATGGAATCTTGGGTGGGTACTTGAATGGTCTCAACCCAAAGTTAAACTCACACTGCTGGAAGGACATGAAGCTCGCTGCCGCAAAGAAGCCCGCCCTGCCACAAAAAGTATGAAGACAAGAACATGTAACCAGCTGACTATAAATACAGACAAGAGCTCTGATACCTTTGTGAGGACACTTAATTTCATGCCACAGTCAAATATATGTGCCAAAAACTCATAGTTTTGATGGGTGTTTGGAAACTTGGGCTTCTATACAGGTTTGCACACTATTTGTATGAAAATTTGCCCATCTTTGGTAATATCGTATGTAAATTTTCATCTTTATATTATTAAAACACAATCTCAGACTTCGGTCATTGACAGCACTTCACAGTCATTTTGGGATTTAATTTTCAGCAGCTGAGTTCCATCCGATTTCACTGTAAAAGTTTATTACCATGGCAATGGCAAGAAATTAAATGTCTTGACAGAGACATCCGAGCTAATGCCAGTGTTTCTAGTCAGTTGGTCAACACAAAATACTGCCTCATTTTGCTGTAGGAACCTGTCTAAAATTGCAAGTGGCACCAATCAGAATAAGTCGTCACACAAATAGGAAGCCAAGAGTGACCCTGTTCACAGCTTGAAGAGCTAGCTCATCCCAAGGTACCAAGGGAGAAGGCCACCAAGTATAAGCCAAACTCTCACTGCTGTTTTGCAGTTCCAGCCATTTAGGGTGACTACAGCAGCATCATAAACAGAAAACTTATCTTCATTTACCTCAGTCTTTCTTATCTTTTTATGGGTGGGATGACTCACTTCATCGTCTGGGGGCGAGCTCCCCCCAGTAGTGAACAGGGTCGCTCTTTGCTGCAGTAAGAATGAAACCAGAGGGAGCTACTGCACATACCTGGCATTGCGAAAGACTTTGGTGTGGGGTGGGAGGCAGTTACCATTCAGTGAGAAGACCACTTGGTTCCTTTCCAAGTCTAGCAGTAGGCCCAGCACATCACCTGCAAATGCATCACATTTCTCATATCATCACGATCCTTCCATACAGACCAGAATATCACCAGCAGTGAAATGGCAAATGCACCTCTTCATTTTTCCAAATATATAGAGTTGTCATTAAAACACCAACATGCTTACTGTACGGTCATTTTCCTTTTTTTTCTGTTTTTGTGTGTTTGTTTGTTTTTGTTTTTTTACAGTGTCTCATGGATCAGATTGCAGATCCAGCTATGAAAAACCAATGACCAACACCTTCAACAACCCATTACAGAATGAAGTACCATAAAGTATCATACACAAATCAGTCTACATGGAATGAGGTATCATGTGCAAATCAAAGTCTGTACGGAATGAGGTACTGTGGGGTATGATAAACAGACCTAAGTCAGCATGGAATGTGGTATCAGGGTACAACACACCAATCCAAGTCTGCATGGAATGAGGTATGGAACGGTATGATATACAAATGAGTATATGGAATGGGGTATTGAAGGGTATAATACACAATCAAAATTTGCATAAAATGAAGTATCACGGGGTATGTTACACCAATCTGAATCTCTATGGAATGAGGTATTGATGGGTATGACACAGAAATCAAAGTCAATATGGAATGTGGTATCATAATGTATCATACACCAATCAAAGTCTGTATGGAATGAGGTATTGAAGGGTATTACCCACGAATCAACATATGAGATCAGGTCTAGAAGAGCATAATAAAATGAGGTTTCTGGGGTATGACACATAAATCAGAGTGTGTATTGAATTAAGTTTATAGGATAGGGTACCCCTATCAATATCTATGGAATTTGGAATTGCAGGGTATGAGACATAAGTAAAAAATATCTATGGAATTTGGAATCGCAAGGTATAAGACATAAATAGAAAGTCTCTACGAAATGAATTAAAGAGTGTACATTTTGTTTTTGTTTTTTTGTGATGCACAAACAACAGACTGTGTGGAATTAGGTATAATATGGTATGATAATGACACAGAAATCAAAGTCTGTCAATTCAGGAATTGTCTCCAGTGTCAAAAAATGCTGTGCTTTATGCAAAGTTAATTTCCACTGGAATAAGATTTTGCTTGGTCACTGTCTACACAGAGAGAGCTACATGTATTTCAAAACCTGTTCCTCTCTGGGGTAACATTTTATTAGTTCATGGCTGGTTAAACCATACAGAATTCCCTTCAGTTTCAGCACTGTTCAACCCTATGTCTGCAAACTGACCCAGTTACATGTCAGTGGTGGTTAAATATTGACCCTTTACCTCTTGGATTAAGACAGCGTCAAGAACTTTCCATGACATTGGTGTCACAACCAACCCATGCTGAGGAAGCCTCTTTACATACAACAAGTTATCCTGGAAAATCTCTTCATGATTCTCGTCAAAATATTCTTCATTCATGAAATAATTACACAGAGACATTGATGCACATCACATTTGGCATCCAGGCAATTTTAGCTGGCTTAATGGACAGGGATTAAATTCTATATAACGCGTTGACTGGGATTAGCTCTCTTGATCATTACAACTGTACTGGTTCATGTCTGGTCCAATCAAACCAAAATACTGTTAATTCATTTAATTTTGCACTATTCTTATCTGCGTATTTCCCCAATGGCACAAAAAATCATGAAAATAAAAACACCATGAAATAGCATTTTAACATGGGCACAATAGTTACTTTGTCCAAAATAGTGCGATCAAAACTTCCCTTAAAAGCCCCAAATGCAAAAACCGTGAAAATAAGTACATTTAATTACAGTAAGCCTCCTATGAGCTCAGTGAGACCTCCTCACCAACATAAACCCACATTAGCCGCGTATTCACCACATAGCTTTTTTTTTCCTGATGAAAATGATATAGTGGGCTTATTAGTATAATGGACAGATATGCCATAGGTTTAACCCTTTATGGCGCTATCACCTCAATGTAAAGGTATCTACTTATATTTTTGGTTATCAGAAAACATTTTTGAAAAAAAAAAATTACCATGATTCCTATCAAGAAAGCAAGCCCTACAGGTCAACAGATTTCCTTGGTATGGGTTGGGTGTATCGTGCAACCTGTACATATATCAATGACAGCTGTTGACGCAGTCTTGCTCTTACTGGAAGTACAGTAAAACCTCTCTTACCGAACACCTCTCTATACTCAACACCATTTCTCGGTCCTAAATATATACTTTTAATGTTATCAAACCTCCCTATACCGAACACCTCACTATACTGAACACTTTTTTCCGGTCCCAAGGGTGTTCGGTATAGGGAGGTTTCACTGTATATTAAATTGTTGCCCCACCATACACCAAGTATCAACTGCTTCAGGTATAGTCATACAATGAAAACTGTCTTAAGACAGCACTGCAATGAAAGGTCACCTGTCTTGAAAGACCACCTTATCAAGGACCTTTGCTTAGTATTTTTCATCTTATTTACACCCATGAGAGACCAACTGACACACCAGAGACCACAATTTGGTGGTCGCCAGGGCTGGTCTTTGAAGACAGGTTTCACTGTAAATGTATGTGGCCCAAACTTGTTGATTCAGAGCAAGGATAGCTGTTGACCTGGCGATATATGATCCGTATTGATAAAAGGTGCAGATATCATCTGCATCATGTTCTTGTTGGCGTTTCGCACTTTAACAGTGGAGTCGGAGGTCCCCAAAAGGAAGATGATTCAGAAGATCAGGACAACACCACCCCAAGTGCACCAGAAATGTGGCCTTACAAGAAGGGTGGCCTGTCTTGAAGGGGAAAATATTCACTTCATCTTGCATGATGAATATTTGTTTGTCTACTTGATATGTTTATGACCCACTCCAAAATTAACAATTAACCAACATTTAGATTCAGCACATGACAGCTTCAACGGCCACCTGCATTGTGTCTATCTTCATTGAAATCTATCCACTCTGTACGTGTCGGCATACACTGTACACATTTGAAGGTAAGTCCCTCCCATGACCACTGTATTTATGGAAAGTCGCCGATGTTTGAATGAGCATGTGCCTGGTAGTGTGTATAAGATGACACAACACTGAACATTATATCAAAATTACAACATGTTGACACCCATGTGATGTCCCTGCAGTGACAGCAAGACACTGCACGGACATTTGAACAATCTGTGATAGCTACATGAAATGGCAAACTCGGAAAAGGTGAGGTATCTTGTTTACGCCGATCACGCCGGTTACTTGATGCTGTTTTGACTCATTACTGGCACAACAACCATTCTCTCGCTCTCTTTCTTTTTTTTTTTTTTTTGAATTTTTGCATTACTCCTGTACTGGCAGGAAATCACAGGATTAATTCACAGCTATTATACTTGATTAATATGCAGTTCAGATGGTGCCTTTCTCTAGAGGGTTCTAACATAGAAATTAGCCTAACGCTCTCCTAAGCTGCCTCTGCAGTAAATCGTATTTGGACAACACAGAGGAGTAAACCCCTGGAGTATGCTTCACACGTATTGATTTGAACATTTAGAGCACTGGGGGGTCAGCGTTTTACTTCAATATTCAATAAATGTCCAATAGGAGACAATACTGCACCACATAAACTTTTTTTCAGAGCATGCAGCACGACCTATTCTTTACCCTGATCAAACACAGATAAGGAAATATCATCTGAAGTTTTCTACACGATAAAACCTTTGGATGTATCCCGAAACCAAGCACTCCCAGCTTGGGCTACCAAGAAATTCCAGAAACTTGGCTGCTGAAATTTTATTTTCATTTGTATGTGGGTATACTATAAACAGATTTTGCCTGCGGTACACTATATAGAATATATATGGAGGAGGTTATGAGCACTTCAAACTTGCAGTCCCTGTCTAGGCCTACCTCGCCGTGCTCTTCCAGCGACTCAAGATCTACCACCAGTGATCACCCCAAAGGTAACTCTCCTTTTGATACTGTGTACTACTAGATTTCAAAAGTGCTGGTTTTTGGGGTGGTTTTCAGTCATGTCATTCCATAAAATGCTGACCACATCAAAAGGAACTTATCCATGTCTCTCTTTAATGCTGATTACCCATCGAGCTGTCCATCCATCTGTCTCTCCGCCCAGTATAGATCAGAGACCTAATACATGTATATTCATACCTACATTTATACACACAGTATATGATGCTATAATTATAATTTACATTTCTGACATATAATTTTTGTTGTTGTTCCTGAACAGTTTTCCCACTTTGTACAAAAAATGCAGTTATTGCGGTGAAGTATCTACGGCCAGTCTTTCCAGGTTGGGGGAGGCGGGGGGGGGGGGACATATCTGATTACTCTCCCTCCCTTTTACAGAAAAATTTACAGTCTACATTTTTTCAGCAGATAGAACTAATCTTTACATTTCCCAATGATAATAATTCCACAAAGTGTCAGTTAACACAGAACCTAAAATCCAAGATATGTCCACATTTCACCCAAAATGTTTTGCCAAATCAACATATCTACAAAACGTATTTGTCACACACTTGAAGTGATACGTGAATTTTTATACACAAAAGAACATGAAGCATTTTGTAGGCAATGGTAATACGATGAGAGCCCTGCCAATGGACAGTGGACACTGGAAGTGCCTTAACAACCTGGCTTCAGCTCAGCCAATATTATCATGATCCTGTGGGGTACACACATAGGCACAACAACGTTACAGCAGTTTCATTTTTTTAAAAAATAAACTGTAACTGGTATGACTGACTGTCTTGAAAAGACCCTGTCACGTGTTTTTTTTTTTTTTTTTTTTTTTTAATAAATGGCTTTACTGCGGGCACTGTGTTGGGAGTGGAGTAAACACATAAACATCCCACTGAGTTTCGTATGTAATTAAAGCCACTTAAGATTAACAATCATATAAAGCCTGCAAGCTTAAGGCACTTCACACTTGGTGCTTTCTAAATACTGGAAAATACTGGAAAAATATTCATATACCCAAGTTAATGTTCATAATTATCTTATATTTAAACATATACTTTTGTAAAATTTAAAAAAAAAAAAAGAAACAAATAAAATGATTATGCAAGAGTCTCAAGAGAAACCTGGTGAAACCAAAGTGCAAAGGGTGCGACCAGCTGAGGGCCCAGGGTAGGGCAGTTTCAGGGGCAGGGGTGGAGCTGGGGGATGGGGGGTGGGGGCAGTGGTAGTGGAGTCATTTGTCACGCTTTCTGGGATATAGTACATTGTAGAATCAAAACTGAAGTTAAACACATGGTTCAAAGCAATACTTACGGGGACATACAGAATAATAATTTTGTAAAATGTAGGTCAAGTTTTGCTACTGTTCACAGTATGACGTTCATAGCAAGAGTAATCCCACAGTTACGTATATGTACCACTTGACTGAACACACCACGGCATTGGCCACTGATGCCATTTCATTTGCCTGACACCCCAGATCCAGCGTCAGTCAGCGGCCTTTTGCCTGGTTACCAATAACAGGTATTTCACGGTGGATTGACATGCTAAGTGAGCTGGCGTTATGTCATAGATCAACTGAGCTTGTGTATAGTACGCATTTACCACACAAGTATTACCAGCATTACGCCTCTTAAGGCACTTGCCAAATAGCAATCGCATTAAATTGGGGCTCATTGTCCACACTCTGCGGAACAGGTATACAGTTGGTTCTACCCATGTAGCTACTTTATCTCATCCCCTAACACAAATGATTTTGTTCTCTTTATCTGTACTTACATGTACAGATGGAATTAAAAGTCAATACAGCACATTAAAACACTTTTGCCTAGTTGTAAATTATCCTGTTTTATTAGCAGTGAATGGAAACTTGGACCAAAACTTGGTGGTTGATAATTTAGCTGCACATCATTAACATTGATTACTTCATTGACACTTTCCTGCTCAAATTTCCTCAAACCACCAAACATGTAAATTGTTGCTTGCTCTAATGTTTTCATATAGCTTTCACGTTAACCTTTTCCCACTCAAAATCATCCAAAAGCACATGGATGTATATTTCCACCTGCCTTAACGTTTTTACTTACATTTCTTGTCACTAGAAAACATTTTTGCTGAGATTTGCATGTAAGACCATTCATGCTGACACACTCTAGGTCAATAGCTTTCTCTGGATGCAATGTGCTCAACCTGCACCAAGGAAAGCTACTGACTCAGTAATGTACTCGGACCAGTAATGGGTTATTAACAGAAATTATTTTTGTTGAGACTTATAGGTACGACCATATCGTGATGGCATGCCCCAGATAACTAATTAAGAGCTTTCCTTAGCATGGATAATTAGTGCCCGGGAAAGCTATTTACTGAGTCTTATTCTGATCACGACAGGATTACCATTTGAAGCATTTACATAGCATAAGCTGGCATTATGATGTGACTGGGGCCCGTAAGACAAAATACACATACAGTAGTCCCTCTTTTGAAAGACCACTCCTTTGGGAGACCACCTGCTTTGAGAGACCACAGTTGTCAGGTCTTTCTGTAGTACGTACTTTTCATGTTATTTACACCTCCTTTGAGAGACCACCTGCTTTATGTGACCACCTTTTAGGTGGCACTAGGGGCGGTCTCTCAAAGGAGGGACTACTGTAGTACATGTACTTGAAACAAGAGCAATTAATACTATTAAGCTGTATGAGAAGACCTCTATAGAGAAACTAATTTTCCTCAAACTAATCTACATATTGGTAGGTAATATTATTTGGTACACTAAAATAGAAAAATATGTATGGATCAGACAGTCAGGTAATGGACAAGAGCGATTTTAATAACTTGGTGCACCATCCATCACTGCATCCTCCCACCCACACATCCCCCATCCATCCCCACCCCCACCCCCAAATCTGAACAGACTATGGCCAAAAATGTCACCAAATTTAAATGGACAAACAGATGACATTTAATTATCCCCACCTGAGAATGAACGAATGAATGAATGAATGAATGAGAGGTCATCCATACCTATAGACATTTTCACAAGTGTACAAAAGTTACACTTTTTTGGGACCCTCCCTCCCTCCCCCCCCCCCCCCCAAAAGTGTACACTTGATAATATCAACATTTTTTTATTGCTTCCGTAACTGATTTTGCTGTTGGAACATTGCCTGAGCCTTTGTGAAAGGGGTCTTTTGAAAGAAAAAAAAAAAAAACGTAATAACTGCTTTACACAGGAATTTTATTCTACATAAAGAAAATGAAACAGATTAAATACCATGATCAAGAATATAATATTTATACTGGTATATTAGCGGAAGTACCAGCATATAAAGGCCTACTTCAGTAACAAATAGCCTCTTGCAGCTCTGTATACATGTATTAAACTCCACAACAAAATAGAATTTAAAATGCATTAATACAGAGATACCAGACCTGTAATCTAGCTTTCTATTTTTTGCATGTACGCTAGAATGCATTTCTCTATTTTTATCACTGTCAGTGTCAGTCGCTTGGGTCACATTGTTTTACCACATTCCTATTTCTTTGGTCTGCCCTTTGCAAGTTTGTGGCCTGTAAAGTTTTGGTGCTTCAGTAGTTTATAACGGGCATCAAAAGCCACATTGAATACTTTACACTTACAACTGGCTGCGGTCTTTCCTGTGGACTCACCCAGTTGGTCTCTTTTTCCACCATGTATAACTGAATTGAATCAATGTGGTTGAACCATGCAAAATACACATACTGCTCTGCCCCACTCATTTTCTCTGTCTGTCTCTCTCCTTCAAAAGCTTTTTATTCTGCTTTAAATTCTTAAGGGAAAATAGAATAAACTACAGTGGGATTAAAAAAAAATCAACATTTTTCCACCAGGTTTAATGTGTACACTTGGACTTGTACACCCCTGAAAATGTCTACATTTTTGGACGGCCCCTAAATAAATGAAAAAAAAAAAATAAGCAAAATGCACAAACAAACTGAAATGCTTCACTTTCTACATTTAACTATTTAACTTTAAGTCC
Source organism: Hermodice carunculata (assembly GCA_964020975.1). Taxonomy (NCBI): domain Eukaryota; kingdom Metazoa; phylum Annelida; class Polychaeta; order Eunicida; family Amphinomidae; genus Hermodice; species Hermodice carunculata. The sequence goes on along the minus strand of OZ026624.1, from coordinate 9,600,814 downwards.
ATACTATGGTGACAGGCTTTGGTCAGTGGTTTTGGCACTGCCTGGCAAGTCATGCTGCAGCTGCAAGGGCAGCTGCAGCATGACTTGCCAGGCAGTGCCACAACCACTTACTTAAGACTATAGGCATGTTGGTACTTAAATGAAAGCTCTTTTCATGTAGAATTTAAATATGCAATTGTCGTCTTAAATATCAGTAAATATATGGAAAAATCAGGGACTGGTATGGAATGTTAAAGAAATAGGTCTGTCAATTTTTACATCAATGGCATGATCCGTCTGAGAGTAATATCACTGATACCAAGGAGGCTACATGAAGTAGCCTCCTTGCTTATACATATAGCAGCAGATGTGTGGCCCCTTGGAGGGGGTTCAGTACCTGGGGTTGGGGTTGATTGCACAAGGTGTTGGGAGGTGAACTGACTGGCTCCCCCACTTGTCAGTCTCTTCGCCCTCCATTTCCCAGTACACTCAACCCTAACCCTCAGCCCAGATTGATCAATCCCAGGACCCCCTTGGGAAAAAAAATTTCAAGCACACGTGGTTTTATATAGTTGTGCACACACAATGTGCTCCACTCTGAAAAGGCACAATCTCCTCGTACATACCATAAAGGCATGATGCAACGTGAACCACAGACTGACAAATTTTGCTGGCAATGGCAAGATTCTTTGATGTTTCTGGCTAATCAACCCAAACCAAACGTTTCTGCTCAGAATTCCCCACATCCATAAAGTGTTAAGGCCATTAACTCTTTCACTGCCACATCTGGGACTGAGTCAACAGCTTTTCTCCGCATGCATTGGGTGCATTGCGCCCGACGCGCACCAACAAAAAGCTGATCACCAGAGATATTTTCTCTGGACCTATAGGCATACTGGTACTTGAACGAAATGTCTTTTTACAAGGAATACGAATTGGAGATCCTAATGATAATTCAGACTAGTTTGACTTAAATAAGATCAACTTAAGACGTTATTCACACTGAAAGAGTTAAGATGATCAAAGGCTGTGGAAGGCAGACAAACACACAGCTCCCGGGGAAAATTCAAGCTGCCTACAAGAACAGGGCATAGAATGTTGCACCTGAACAATGGAACACCTGGATTACATCTTCCAGGAACAGTTGAATTGCCACAGAGTGCCAAACAATGATTTCTTTACGTAATTAATTGCTGGATCAAGATTCCGCTTTGCGTTAATCCGACACGTGAGGCCCAAGGGGGTTACCCTGTGTCACTGCAGTGAAACCTGTCTTCAAAGACCACTCCCTGGCGACCACCAAATTGTGGTCTCTGAAGTGACAGGTGGTCTCTCATAGGAGGTGTAAATAAGACAAAAAGACTAAACAAAACACCTTGAAAAGGTGGTCTCTCATGACAGGTGGTCACTCATTGGAGTGGTCTCTAAAGACAAGGACCACTTTACTAGTAAACATGCTCTGTGCTAATTGAGTAACTTCTGAAAAAGTTATTTGGTACTTTTTCATTGTCGTTTTGGGCTTGACACTATATATTTGTAAGCAACGCCCAATCCACCCGCCGACAATGGAAACAAGCTTTGTGTCTGCTGTTCCTGCCTCATGTGATTATCATGCAGGCGATTCACCACACAGAAAAATACCGTGCCAGAAACCATTCAAATTCCACACCAGGCGCGAATCCTTTAGCGCGGAAGGATTAGATATATGTACGTATTGGCATGTCAGTTGGAAATCATCTAGTGCCATCCAAGAATGACTCACATAAAACAGGTGGTGTCCCACAGGAGGCCCAGCTCTTGCATCAACTGCCAACAAGTAACCATTACAGTGGTCCCCCTCTAATAAGGCCTCCTCAAGAGAGGCCACCCTGTCTACAAAGGCCACTTCTCCATGCCACAAAAGTGGTATTTCAATTGTATTGTTCCTCTCAGGAGAGGCCGCCCCTCTAAAGTGGCCACTTTTTGGTTGCATTTGGGGTGGCCATATTAGAAAGGGACCACTGTACTTTGAATTCCCATCCATAATTTAGATTCAAATACGACTGCTGTTCACCTGTGACCCGTTATGCCCCACTCCATCTTGCAGCTATGTGTCCATTCATTTATTAGTATCATAAACATATTTTGGATTTGGAAACTGGTTTTGACAAATTATTTGACCAATCTTATCCAAAAATGCTGGGCTTTATCTGTCTGAAATGGGGCATTTCTGGATGGATGCGTGGTCTTTTGGGATCAATTTTGTGTGGTCACTGGTCAAGTTCTGTAAGCAGTCGCCCAGAAGAGATAAATTATTATTAGTAGGTGCTCTTACACAGTGAAAATGGTCACAAGAGGCAGCTGGTCTCCCAAAAAAAGTGGTCTTTCAAAAGAGGGACTACAATACACTTAAACAGCAAAACTGATCAGCATTGGGGGCTTGTCACCATCTTTCAAGAATGGTATGTCACTTTCAAAAGCGTGGGCACTAAGTACGCCACGGGGGGGGGGGGTATGTGGTGATGTATACTTTGAACAATGAAATAAAATCATGATGACGTAATTTAAAACAGTCCTTATACCAAAGTGGACACTTGATCCCTTCTTCATGAGAGAATAAACGAAAATTATTTCACCTCCAACCAACCTCGGCCCATTTAAGGAAGGAAAGAGTGCAACCAAATTTTTAAACACTGTAAATGTTGATTTGTCAACCCAATAAATCTTGCCGAAGCACTTCTATTTGAAATAAAAAGGAATAGAAAAACAAAAACAAACAAAAACATACAAATAAAGCAAAAAGCAAAGAAGACCAGGTTTTAGATGGGCTTAATTCTATTTTGGTCAACTGAACTACTGGGAAGTTGTCATTTTTAATGGGATGGAGCATTCCCTCAAAACCAAGTACTCTGTGTTCTCCTGTGAAAATGATCCTCATGTCACACCATCCCTTACATAATTCTGTCTGATTTTTTAAGTTGACATCTTGTATCACATGACTTCTAGCTCTGACTCACCACAAAAAATAAAGAACCCCCCCCCTTGATTTTGTAACATCTTGCATAACATGACTTCTGGCTTGGAAAGCACAAAAGGTCTCTTTGTTTCCTGGGTACCTATACCAGGACTTCACCATGGGTGTCAGACACGTGAGCGGGACGTTCTTTCAAAAAAGTGCATGAAATCAAAGAAAATAGTCAATTGTGCCTCAAAATCCCTGTCATTTTAAGAACTTTTTGAGTCTCCAAAAACAGGAAGCTCCCGGTGAAAACGGGAGAGTTGACAGCTACCCTGCACATTTTGCTCAACCGGACAGAAATCAGTCCCCAAAAAGACATAGCAATGCAGGGGGGAGAGAGGCATTGAGCTTGGCCAATCTATAACCATAATGAGCATTCCTGCGTACATTCTGAGGGAAGCAGTCTGGGTGTACTTTACCTGCAACAACAACAAAATAAACCCTATCAAAAGTCCGGGCTTAATTGGACCTCTTAATTCCATTTTAGTCCGTGAATGGGGGGGTGTATAATATGGACACAAATCATTGTTGTTCATTGGACCATTATGTTCCTAACATGCCACGGCAGGCAATAATGACAAATAAGGACCTCTGCGTAGGTCAGTAAACTTGCGTCACTTTGTGGGGACAGAAGATGTTTCTACCTGGGAGGTACCTGTTGTGTCTCTTTGTTTTTTCCTCTTCTGCCTGAGATAGAAACCATGGATCTTTACTGACACTCCAACAAACATGGATGTACGAGAAATGATCAGGCAGCATTATCGCCTCCTGGCCCCGGTAGTACACATAGAAGGTACCGTGATCTTTCCCGATCTCTGTTTTGTCATTCTTGAGCTCAGTTTCAGGCAACCTTGTTGTGTACAGAAGCAAACTTCTATTTTGACATGACGCTGTGTGGACGTAAATTTTGTAACTTGTATAGATTTTGCCATCAACTTGCACATAGTTTGCCAAATGAAATAAAATCAACTTTCGTACTCTCATTGTAATTTCTTCATACACCATGCATGTGTCAGCAAGTGATTTGAGACATGTCACCTCTGGTGTCAAAACTTCACGTGGGGTAAACTTAATGAAATCAGTACTTTTGTTTTGTGAAACGTGCATCAAATAATTTCGATTTAGCTGCCATGCATTTGAGTCAAAAACATCTAATTCATGGAGGAATTTCGCTAGATTTGCAACACAAATTCTCAAAAACTCATTTAACTTCCAAACAATGCTGCATATCTAACTACATGTATTAATTTCTCTGCAAAAAAAGGTAAAATATATTCAATATATTCCTGCTTTGATCTTCCACTGCTTAGTCAGTCTCCCACACATGATGACTTATGAATGAACTCCTTTCAAAGATGTTTTTCAACAGCCAAAGAAATTTTCACTTAGCATTCTACAGTTAACAAACTTAAGTTGTCCAAGTTACTGATTATGTTTCATGCTGACTCAATATATGGATATCATCTTCATACATTTTTTTTTTCCTTTTTAACACAAAATTGCACTCAAAACACATATAACTCACTTGTACCTGGGAGATTTATTGTTTTTTTCTTTTTCTTTCTTTTTTCTTGCTTTCTTTTTTTTTTTTTTTTTGGTGCCATGTTGTTCTTGGGCAACTGTGGTGGCATCTGGAGCATCACTGACTGGTCAATGTAAACAATAGAAGAGGTCGCAATTAGCAATTTTATGTGTACATGTATATTTGGCTGAATTAAGGAGGCTACACGTGTTGCCTCCTTTGCTGAATACACAACCCAATACACATAATTTTTACAGGCCACAGGTGTGTATTCCCATAAGATTCTATCTTCAAGTAACAATCACAATGTTGAATTGTTTTCTAGCAAAATATCTCAAATTTAGAGGATTTTTTTTAACTATATACAACCACTGACCACAAGAAATTTGGTGTGTCTAGGTGGAGTGGTTTTAAAGTTACATAGGTGTAAAGTACAGTAGGAACTGAGGGAATCCCGCATACCCAGCCCACCTGTCTACAGAGCCCTCTACTGAGAACCCACAGGAACCAGCTGATCTGACCTCACCTATTCTATTATGATGCTACCCCGTAACCATGAACTGACCAATAGGAATGACCAATAAGAGACAATTTATGTCATCGTGACCTCTGGAAAGTATTAGCAACCTTCTCAGTCTCCAGGGCAGGGCCAGAATTTCACAAAATTTTGCGAGAATCTATTTGGATTTTTGTCAATAGTTTTCTTTGTAAACAAAGACAAGTTTAGGAGAATCTTTACGAGAATGGATGCTCGGATTCTCGCCGAAATTCTGGCCCTGCAGGGATGGCCAGCAGACAGCACTGTCTCCATTAAGCTGCATCTGAATGGCCTCTTGAGTAATTCATCATGACCGAGAAGTGATGAAAACCCTAAACTTGGGGTCCATGCCTGTACCTCTACCCTGTGCCCATCACCACACCCTCCCCTTCAGCTTGGGTTTTGCCCCTGCAGCTGGATTATGGCACAGACATAAACTGCTCACTGGGGGTATATACCCCTTCAACTAACTACATGTACGTGTACTCACTTAAAGGCAGTCGTGTTGCTGTTTAAATGTCAGCCACTTTAATGAACAATTTCCGTTTTCATTTAATTTCACTGAAATAAATGGGAAAATCCACACCAGCAAGGCCGAGCAAAACCCCACGTGCGATTATCATCGGGTTTCGGGTAGAGTTAAATACAACTACTCCTCCTGATACACAAACATCAGAATTTTTTTTTTAAGCACTCGAGTCTTTATGGTGACAGAAGCGTTTACCATTGACACGCCTAGAAGTGTCAAGTTGTGTTTGCGTACCTTTCGAAGCCGAGAGTGTCAAACTAGTATCAATGTAGTTCTGAATGAACACATCAAACACACAGTCGAGTGCATGGGGTCACTTGAACACGACTCCCACCCTGACACAGGTTAACCCTCTGCCCACCGAATGTGCTCAAACTTACTTTTTGCCCCCATAGGAGTCTGCCAATTTTCATCTCACTCTTAAAAGAAATTGTAACAAAGTTGTAAATACTTTGTGCAGACATGGCCTAATTCACATAAACACACACTGACAACTTGCACCTCTTACATTATTATTATTTATTTTTCTTTTTGGGTTGTTCGGCTGATGCCAAACTTCGTATAACTCAATAAAAATCTACAGACCCTGCAATTTGTAAATTGCTGAAGTTTCACCCTCCTGTCACAGGTGAACAACCTCGCATATGTCTTATTCTCACCATATGCTTCCCACTCAGGTTTTTTGCACTTGCACATGTCAGCCACCGGTGATGGTACCGAGGAAAAAAGGGTAATTCATGGCCAAAGTTCTCGGTTGTTTTAGGGGTATCCCTGACAGGCGTCTCTCCTCTGCATGTAAGTCTGCTGTAAATTTGCATGGTTTGTTGCCACTTATACCTTAACATGGCTTGTACACGGTTGCTAACTTAACTTTTTTTGTATCAGATCTTGAATCTGTCTGATCAAGACAAGCAATACTGACTCCCAATTCATGAAAATGCTTCAATTTGAATTCCAATTTTTTCTTCTTCTTTTTTTTTTTTAATCTTCAGTCTCAGGAGGAGGACACTCTGATATTCCAGTCCTGTTTTATGCTCCACAGTTGCCAAGATTATGTAAAATCAAGCCCTTTTTCTCCTTGAATGTTGGCAACCCTAAATACAACAAGTATGTGCTGTGTAACTCAGAACTGTCCTTTTCATGTTTCTTAGGACATTTTTTTTCATAAAATACAGCAATAATGGTACTTGTAGGAAAGTTCTTTCTGCAAGAAGTTTGAATCTCAAATCACTGCCAAAATTAGGAATTAGATGAGCACAGACTTCTGTTGTGATTAGCACTGCACGAGTTGTGCATCGTCTTCAACTCTAAAATAGACTAAATAGAGAGTTTTACAAAGTTAACCAAGTTTTATAAGTGGACAGCCTGCAGTATAATCTTGGAAATTGTTCACAAAAAAAAAAAAACATATGGTCAGTTTTGCAGCATTACCGAGAGAGTTTGAAATAAAACAACCCACAGTCATGTTCACTCAGGATCACTTTCGTTTTTGCTTTGGGTTATTTAAAGCTTTGGAGAGGGAAACAGATTTGTGTCTTGCATTTTTTTTCTGCTCCAAAAGGCAAGGATGTTATTTTTGGGGGTGTTGACATTCTTTCCACTGTGGCTCAAACTGAACTTTATTTTTACACACAACCGTAGAACAAAAAACATCATCCTACCTGGGCCTTTGAAGTGCTCGTCAGTTAGAACTGCACTAATCATAAAATGTCAACTGATAGTTTCACTGAGATGATGATCAACACTGATGTGGAAGACTTAAAGGTCGCTAACCTTTATCTCGAAAGCAGATTTATCTTTAATTCAACCATGAAATTCTATCCTTTTAGTGCAGAATTACTCAAATCTGAAGCCAGAGCTCTTAGAACTGCAGCTTTCAGAGCTGACAAAGGTCACAGCTATTGCGGTTTAACCATACATTATTTCATAAAGCAATATGAGGAGGGGGGGGGGGAAGAGGGCAAAGTCCTATATGAATTATTTTTGCATGAAGCCACCTGTTTTAACCAGCTCCACAATATTTTCACCTTACTTTCCACTGTTGGTGCCCCTGCCCCCTTAAATACACTCTTCCAGTAGGATATTTTACAGTCCACGTAAATATTCTGAATTTTTATGATCACTTTTTCATAAATAGCATTATAAAACACAGGTCTGAACTTGAGGTTCGCATAATTGAAATTCCCTCAGTTCCCTGGCTGTCAAATAGCACCATCCTGGAATATTTTGCAAGTTGCTGAATATTTATGAAAAGAGCACCTGTCCTGAAGTATATACGCCACTTCATGACGTATCAGGGGTTGTCTCGCATGACAGCTTAATCATAGCGCTCAGGTCTACCTATAGGTTTATAACACATGAGGCACTCAGCTTGTCACCTTGATGCCTGGATTAACTTGTAGTGTGCTGCTTAACTCCCTCGCTCTTTCCGCACAATAGACTTATTTACCTGATACAATTTGCTGGAAACTAAGAACTGGGCACTAACATTCCAATGAAGAGAAATCCAAATTCAAGCATTAAAATGCCCATTCTTATGTCATTTGCCTTTGCGTGACATGGTAAGACATGCTTCAGCTGTCACAAAGGCAGATACAGCATGACCTGTCTTGATATGAGACCGTCTCCCTCCCACCCCTATCCCCACATACCCCGTGTCTTTATCACCATCTTAGTATGGAAAGGTTTATAATAAGAAGCCACTACATTGCATATTATTCTCTTGTCACTGTGGCGTATTCAAGCAAATCACAAACCAGGGGATTCTGTCCCCCCATCTTTTATTCCATCTTGGCCTTTCTTGGTGAAGGTGAACGAGCATACATAGTGTTGCAATCGGATACCAAATCAAGAATCAATTTTGTAATTCACATAGCAAGGTGTATTCCTGTCCCCGCAGTCTCTGGGAATGTTGACCTTTGTAAGTACTTTTGACCTACAGGTCAGCCAAGGAAAGACTGTAACACTCATTTTCCACAGTCTGTCATTTTACGGTCCCGTGTCGCCAGGGTTGCACATTGATTTGCTCTCCCTCTGCCACAATTACCAAATGGAAACAATGGCTCCCATGCATGGTTCATTTGAGCATGTGCAATATCTGTGCTTGTAGAAAAGGTTAGCAAGGGCAGGGCATCATGATCAATGGAGCACGTTGGTTGCCCGGGGTCACTGAAGTTGCCCCTTTCAGTCGTAGGAAATGTATCCATCTGCACCTCCACAACTTTGTGCGGAATTTTTGTCTTTACTACAAGATAGCCAACCTATACTTCAGTATATTATCCGGTTCAACCATGAAAGTTTATTTTTGACAGCAGCTTTCCAATTTCGAGATCATGTGAGAGGAGTACATATGGTGGATTTATGATGCTGTCTAATTTCAAAGCTCTATGATTCAGGGACGCATCTGTAGGCACCAAGAAGTGACGATTGTGTGCTCCGCAGCTATTAGCATCATCAGAGAATCATACCTTGATAATATCCTGTCACATCTCCATTCACTCTGTCAACAACAGTAACGGGAGTCTCTCTTTGATACAATGTCAAAGCCACTTTAACTCTTCTGTTTGCCAATTTTGACAAAAGTCGGTGTCCTCTAAATTGACGTAATGAAATCAAGATTCATATTTGACGTCAGCTGACCTTTCATTCAAGTACGTGTACCAGCAGGCCAACAGTTGCCCACATCATAAGAAGCTTTCCTAAAGCATGCTGGGGAAAGCTGTTGACACGATCAAAACTTGGCCATAAAGGAGTTAAACAGCATACTCCCAAATTATGGTAATAATACCTACATGCGTACAAACAAAGACGCTTAATCCCTCGCTTTTTAAATTATTTTTCATTCAAATTGCCACATTCTCAGATCACTGAGTCTCAGTCACATGAGGCACCGCTGAACGCATGTTTATGATACATGCATACATCAATTGTTCCTTTGTTTACTAAATATTTTTTTTGTACGTTTGTATCTTCATATTCTCATCAAGCATTTGTACTATCAAACACCAAGCACACGGTAGCCTCTAATAATGTCAACACACCCCTCGCTGTGCATCTGTCTTATTTACTTTTTTATTGACTATAAATGTAAAATTACACTGGCAGATTACAAAGGCTTAGTATATACAATGAACATAATAACTTAATTACAGTACAAAGTTTTATTCATTACCTTTATTATTATCTCAAAATAACAAGCACTTTACCTGGCCTTAACTCCTTATTGTCTCAGATGTCTAAAGTTCTTTTGCTGTGATAGCTATGGTTCCTTTTCATTTACTTTTTTCTTTTTTCTTTTTCTTTTTTTGGGGGGGTGGGGTGGGGGTGGGGTGGGGGGGTCCATTTCATGCAATACTATATACACTCACTGTGTTCAGATCAAATTCTATAAACTGTACCATATATATACTGTCCAAACTTCCCAAATTAAGGACCCCAACTGCTAGAAAAACTAGGAAAACCTTACTGAGGACTGCAATTACCATAAAGACATGCCTACTGAGGATCCCAATCACTAAAAGACCTCCCTACTAAGAACCCTAGTCACTATAAAGACCTCCTCATTTAGGACCCCAATTAGAATAAGGATCTCTCCACTATTAAAGAACCTCAATCACTATAAAGTGCCCATCTTCCTTCAATCCAGCAGACCCTAGTATACCCCTGCAGAAGTGGACATTTTGTCCCATCAAAAACATTAGGCCTAGCTTTCTGAAAATTCCCTCTGCTATATTGAGATGTTAACCCTCTGGACACTAAGCATTTTGTAACTCTATGTACTTAGAGCCAATACATTAGCTCTTACGGCCCAGAGGGTTAAAATTATGCCATGTTTCCTGGGTGGGAGAAAAAAAATGGGTCATGTGCATATTTTACATCAATCACTACTGCAATTCATGTGATGGTTGTGTGACCTCAATGTTTTTATGCAGCCACAAGGCTGCAAGGAAAATGGCATCCAATTCTCCAGCAAAACCCGTCAATACATTATTGATAAATTGATAATTATGGTACATTACGACAAATCACCATTTTTTTCCTTTTCCTGTGATAATTTTTTTCAAAACCTAGTTCCTCTGCCTAGTAACCCTCAAAGTGCTGATTTAAGATTCAGTCAACAGCTTTCCTCGAGACACTTTGCACGCAATGCGTGCAAAGTGTCCAGGGGAAAGCTGTTGACTAAGACTACTTTTTGCTTTAGACTAGGCTTGCTGGTATTTGAATAAAAGGTATTTTCATGAGGAATTTGAATCTTTTAACCATTGTATGTTTGACTGTAATGAGAAAACAACTTTAGCAGTGATTAGCACTGTAAGGGTTAAAAGGAATGAGTGGTCTGAAAGTTTCATAGTGATTAAGATGGTCCACTGAAGAATAAAGTTTCTCTTGCTAACATCCCAGCTTTTTCTTTTCTTTTTTTTTTTTTTTTGAATTATTACCCTATCATTCATGCATAAGTGCATACACATGCACAAACCTTGCCAGCTGGTGATGCCGACCAATCAATGGGATCCACATGCTTTTTATTTAAACATGTGACGCATATGTCACTATTGCCTCCTGAAGTCTGTAAAATCAATCGGGCCTCCTCAACAGTCACAACACCACAAACCTGTAGACAATAGACACAGGGCAGACCTGCTGTGGTAATTGCATCAATTAGCATATACACACAGTGCCCAAGCTGGTAACGGGTCAATCTGACGCTCATTGCGGCAGATAAATTCAGGCTTTTGTAACAAGGGAAATGTAATGCATTCAAAACTACTGAGAAATTTTCCCACAGGTTAAGTACAAATTACATCCAGATTGTGCATATAAATTCCTTCAAAAAAAAAAAAAAAGAAGAAAACACCTAATGTAAGTACCAGCATGCTTTGCTGTGAGGGTAGCTGTGGCATGACTTGGAAGCAATCCAAACCGCTGGCCAAGACCTTTATGATCTTAATACAATATGAGTCAACGTGACCTAATTATGATTAAAATAGACGGTCTTTGTCATGATGCTGATTCCAGTTTAAAAACCATGGACACCGCTGAAGGTTCAAAGCATCTTATCAATCATTTATCAACTCTTGAATCAATTTATTTTTGTTTTCAAAAAAAAAAAAAAGAAAGATAGAAAAAGCCTTTTTGGTGGTGCCATCACATTTAAATTTCATGCGTAAACTAATCAGGAAGTTTTTGCACTTACTTTGGCCTTGCCAATTTATGCCTGAACAGGATGCAAACTTGCCTTGGAATAACCAGAAATATTGTAACGGTAACCACACGATATACCTTTTTTTTTGTGCCTGATTTGAACACACACACACACAAAAACTTTATTGCACCCTTTATCCCGTAAACTGACCAAAACCAGCTGCTGGCACAATGTCATCTTCAGCTTCTTGTCATTAGTTTTACTGTCCATGAATGACAACATGAACGTGAACTGTAGACAAGCCCCCAACAGAATGACACGCTTCCGGTCAACAGCTTTCCCAGGTGCAGCCAGGGAGATTAACTCCTTCAGTGGCAACTGTGAATAGTCAAACTACTTAAAAACGAACTGCTCCGAATTATAATAAGGGTGCTGGATTCATGTTCTTTGTAAAAAGACCTTTCATTCAAGTACCAGCATGTCTGTATTTACATAGAATATAATAATGTAGGTCAACAGCTTTCTTTGGCACACTTTGGGCACACTGCACCCAAAGTGTACCAAGGAAAGCTGTTAACTCAGTCCAAAATGTAGTACAGAAAGATATAAACCCATCCAGCTCAAGAGAAGCTGTTAACTCACTCCTAATCCACGGGAGGAGATGGTTAATCACATTTATTTCAAGAAACTGTTCTCTACACATATTATCTCTTTGGCACCCCTCATGTCTGAGACACTCAGCTTGTGTGTACTTCCCAGTGACCAATGCAATTAAGATACAAATTCCACAAAGAATGTGTTTTCTGGCATGTTCCTGAAAGGTATACGTTGCTTATGCAGAATTTTCTTTTAAAATCTGGTGTGTACGACATGCTATGACTGAGACTGCTTTTTTCCCTTTTTTTAATTTATTTATTTTTTGCCATGCAAAATGTTTATAACTGAATAAACAAACAAAAAAAGTAACTAAAAGACATGAAAAAGAAAGGACCAACACTGTCAGCAGCCTTGACTGTGAGATCAACAGGGCACTAAGTGTATGAGCAATACAATGCTCAATATTGAGTCCACAAGGTATAGCTGTTGGCTAACTACTGTCTCAATGTTCACCCAAGCACTACTTCAGTCCTGCTCTGATGTGCAAATTTCAAGATGCTCTTGCTCATATATTTACTCTGTATAGATGAAGAGGTGTCAAATAAATGCTTTCTTTCACAGATTACGGATGTACCACCAGGGCCCTGCCTTTGAGACTTGCAGTTATTGTCCACATATCGAAAAAAATGACTCTTAATGCTGATGTTATGGTCATCCAGGTGGCACTGTAAACTTTGATGCTAATACAGTCATGAGAGACCCCTCCAATGAGAGACCACATATCTTTTTCAGACCGCTCTCTCAGAACACTGTGCTATCTTTTCCATGTTATGATACCTCTAATGAAAGACCACCTGTTCTGAGAGACCACATTTTGACCTGCCCTAGGAGCAGTCTCTCAAGACAGGGACCACTGTACCACAGTCCAAAGTAAGATTTCTCAATGTTTTGATCAAAACAGTTTCAACAGGTTACTTGCTTGATAATTACAGAACAGGCAAAAACTCATCAAGGAACATCAAAATTTATAAAATATCCAAAATTTACCAACAACTAGCAAACTTCCATGTTGATTCCCTTGATGCTAATATATAAATGTTTCTAATTAATGTTTGCCACACGAAGCACACTATTTTTAAACCCTTTCCCCCTTGCTATGCAAAGCTGTTGACCTGGGTCATGTTATCTTCACGGGTCTTATCTACAATTCTCAATCAAATTGTTTTTCACCACTGCTGAAATTTGTTGAAAACACTGAACCCTACCACACTCAACCACCAGTCGGTTTTGGCCAGTTTGAGGGAGAAAGGGTTAATACACTATTGGAAGTTTGGACCTGTCATGAAGTACTTTCACTCACAGCGAAAAAATAACATACAGTCACCGTAAAATCGATTCTACACGGAAGATGCTGTGAACAAAAACCCTCTTTTTATGTGTGTGGATCACATGAATGAACCACTGGATAAAAAAAAAAAAGTTATTTAGGTGCAAAATAGGTGAACTGTGAAATTAACCTGCTGTGGATTTTTTTTTTTTGAAAGCTTCTATTCATGTCTTATTTCACAAAAAACCTGCCTCTCAATCAAAGGAATGTACAATGTACAAAACACATACTCAACTGTGTCATCCTGACCCCTTAATATAACCGCATCTCACTCATCTTGTCCTCAAATATGGACAACACATTAAAAAAATCTACCATCAGAAACACAAAAGATTTACACAAAACCACAAAAGAAAAAAAAGAAAGACATATTCTTATACTTGTAAGGCCTTCTGGGGTTGGATCCAAGAAAAAAATATATCAAACATAATTAAAAAATTGTGGACTTCAATTTAAAAATGACAACCATAACAGTAGGTTTAACCCCCCCCCCCCCCCCCCCCGTCTTGCAATTATAAAAACATTAAGCAACAATGTCAATATTGCTATCACTGACACAGAGTCCCTGATAGAATTCACCCATTCTATGCTAATGACAATTATTTCCATCTATTTTGTTGGGCTTTTGGCAGTTGTACATTCAAATTCCTCTTAAAATAGCTTCAATTCTGACACAAACTTGCCCCACGTCTAAAGTCAGTAATTTTTCCATTGCCTGGCATGTCATGGTCCACAGGGGGCACTGGAGCATGACTTTTCTGGCACACTGCCCAAAAAAAATTAAATAAAATACAAAACACAGACATACGTGAAAGTGCCTCCCATCATACACTTTTATCGGACATCTTCAAACCAACTTGAATGGCTCTTGTTTCATACGTTTCATTCTGGGACTACACAAAATCAACTCTTTCAGTGCAAATCATGACAACAATTGTGCTTGTTTAACATTATGAGGATTCCAGTTTTAAACTCCTCGCATAAAGTCTTCTCTTGCATGCATCAATATTCATGTGTGCTTTCAGTTAGAGAAAGATTGGCTTGGGTCAACAGCTTTCCTCTGCAGACTTTTGGTTATGTCCAACGCATGCCAAGAAAAGCTGTTGACTGAATCCAATACCTAGCACTGAACTATTTAACCCACTGCTGGTCAGAGTATGACTGAGTCAATAACTTTCCTTGGCACAGACTGGGTGCATTCTGCCCAACTCCTCCCAAGAAATGCTATTGACCTAGGGCGTGTCACCATGATTGGCTTTACATGTATATTTTAGCATTTTTTTGGGGGGGTAAGGAGAAATTTAAGTAAAAACTAAGGTAGTGATAATTTAATACATCTGGGCATTTTTGCACAATTTGAGTGGTAAAAGGGTCAAAATGCAGAGTCATTATGATAGACATGACATCGAACATTCTGCTCATAAATACGCTTATGGGACATGACAGTACTGGATAGGAACAGCACACATGATTAGTCACTGGCTATTAGTTACCACAGATACACAAGTCATTGCTGATAACCAAGTTATTCCTGAAACTAAACTTCTGCAATGTTTGTTTGCATTGCCGCCTTCTGCTTTCTAGGATATGGTCTGCTTTTCAGGCAACTGTAAAGATTAAAAACCCTATAAATCCACTTTGTACAGCATTAACTGTCAGGGTGTCAGATGGGGCCCGGTCATAGCACCTATACTTTCTCACTAAACATACTAACATATCATGCAGCACTGTAGCAACGGGACAGGTCACATCATACATTGTTATATGTGTACATGTATTTAGTTGAATACATAGCTCTATAAATAAAATCCTTGATGTGTATTCCAATTAGTTTGTTTGTTATGTTGAGCCTTGAAGAAAACAGTTACTTTCGCATCTTGGGCAGTCAAATCGGTATGAACATTTCAGCTGTATGAAATACGCTTGACATCTTTACCATATTTCAGGAATGGGAATGGAAAACTTCACAAAAGAAGGATATCACTACATTACCCATCCCTACCTATCCCTATCCATCCATCTCAGTCACTATCCATCCTATTCATCTCATCAGATTTGAGTTAGTCAATTAAACATCCCACAGAAAGGGAGGAATTTCTCATGTGAGGAAAAATTCTTATCTGTGGTGTTTCAAGCAACCCCCCAAAATGCTTACCACATCTTAACATTCTGGAAATTTTAAAAAATTCACATCCTATACAGTCCTCCCCCCCCCCCCTCCCATTTTTCAGCTTCAGGTAACAAACCGGGACAGATCAGTAGGGAACATTTATTTTACCTGCAATAGAAAGCTTCTTCCCGAAACATTAAATTGTCCATTGTGCCTGCAGTATTGTCAGACTATTTAAAGGGAATAAATTTGGATCAATTTCCACAGGGTTCTGAAATATGACGGCCATATTTATCACCGAAACATCACCCAAGAAATAAACACGTCTTTTCAACACTGACAAGCTAACAACGGAACCGACTGCACAGGTACGGTAAAACTTGCATTCTGGCTGTTTCATATTTCCTCAGGCAAGAGAACATTCAACTTCAATTTTGCCATACCTCAAGAATCCCAGTGGACATAGTCATAACATTATGAAAGTCATCAAAGGTACTAATTGCACTTTTGTGCCATCTGGCTTGATTGCAAATTGATATTTTCAAATCCTGATACATTAGTTGACCGGGTCTCCAAGTAGCATGTGTTGAATGCAATGTGTAAGGACCCTGTTAATACTGCAAATATTTGAGCAAATTAATGACCACGCTGTAAATTAATGGGCAACTAGAAACCAGAGTAAGAGAAACCTTCTTCTGTGGGGTTGTCAACCTGGAAATTTGGACTGATAATAGAGACCTCGAGAGGGTACATCGGAAGTATCGAAACGATACATATGGCAAGCTGGGAAAGGGGACTCCAGTCATGTTTATCACAAGTAAGTTCATACCACTCGAAATAATCTCGGTGTGATGGCTGCTACCAAGGACTGGACCAGCTTACTATGTCTTGCAAGTGTGGGTCTATATGATGTTAGGAAAAAAGAAACTTTAAACTTCAGACATGCAGTACCACCCAACTTCATTTATTACACGAATAGAAAACTGGCTAAAACCGAACTGCTAATAACGCACAAGAAAACAAGTCTGACAACACTGCTGTCAGTGCAGGTCATCAGGGACTGGCCATACCAGTGACAAACCTCTGTTTATCTTCTGTGGTACACACAGTGGACACTGCTAGCGCCAACTGTGCATCACTGGGTCTGCCACCTTTTCTTTCGGTCCACTCATCCAGCGACATAGTGAAAGAGAACATGTGGTGTTCTCATGCTCCGAGTGGTGCTCCTTGACATCCGGAGCAGGACTAACACTGGGCAGTGCCAGTGGTGGGAGGCTGGAGGTGGGCGGGGGGGGGGGGAGGTACTTACCAAAATATTTGGCAGGAGTATGTAGCTGGAACCTAACAAAACGCACCCTCACTGGGATATTTTTTCAAAAAAATTGTAGCAAAAAATGTGACTGGATATTTTTACCCAAAATGCCCGTATAAGAAAATTTTGACCTTTGTCAAGGAAATTCAGTGACATACAGGGCCATTTGGCAGAAAATGACCCTTTTTGTGGGGAATTTTCTTTAAGAAAATCCACCAGAAGCCGCGGCCTTGAGAGCAGAATATCCCCACTGTGGTCACATGGTTTCAGTACACCCCACAGGGTTAGGAGGAAACCCTCCCCCCTCTCATTTTCTCTCCTCCCTCTCTTTTTGAATGCTTCGAGACTCATTTGCAGCATGCATAGAGAACTACTTCCTTAACTACATATAAATAACTTACTAAATGATTCATGAGGTGTCTACAAAGCCACAACTAATGCACACTGAAACACAGTGAAGGGTGACTGCATGAATCCATTTTGCTCAAATGGATTCTGTGTTCAGTTTCAACTTGTCCAACTGTATTAACCCTTGCATTTCCCAAAAAGGTCCGACTAGACAATTTTTGGGTGACAATGTGGCTCACTCATCACCACAAAAAAATTAACACCATCCATTTGTGACTGAAGAATATGGCAGCATGCAAGAGAACACCATCCAAAAATGTGGGGGGGGGGGGGGGAGGGGGCTTGAAAATATCAAAGCACAGAAATCTAGATTTCACACAGATTTATAAAACTGTAGGCAGATGATCGAGAGGACATCAAATCAGGACCCGGGCAGGTGGAGACTAACCTGCTGGGTCCATTGTTCTGCCAGCCATCTCTGACATCCTTTTAATATTAATCACAATATTTTCTGCTTGGCTGCCTGTCAATTCTACAGGCTCTTAACTACCCATAGGACATCCCTTTGAACCGAGTAATGACGGGACTCTTGTCATGTGGCAACGTAATTGGTAGCATCGCAGCATGCTCTGGAACTAATTGGAAATGCTGAGTATCATGTCAGTAATGACCTACATCCCCAGTCTGTTTCATCTACTGCTCATCTGCAGGTAGTCATTGATTGTGGCATTTCTAGTTCTGCCACCGAGCACCACCGACACGACTGGCATCAATAATGATATGTATACAATTGTTCCTTTTAGTTCTGTTTGCAGTCATTTTTTTTTTAAATCAACAGATTTATGTTTATTTCACCCCCTCAAATACTTCAGACACAGCCAAATTAAGTCATTTACTATCCTCCTCCTCCTCCTCCTCATCATCATCGTCCTCGCCGTCATTTGTTTGTTCCAGTTTGTACATTAAACATGTTTTTAATCAACACATATATATTTTCTGTTTTGTCCCAAAATACTACAGATACAACTGATCTGAATAACAATCTGTTCTTTTACCTTTGTAGACGGAAGACTTTTTTTGCTAATCAAAAAGTTCAACCATTATTCTTGTCAATGCATGATTGTTGCAGCATCTTCTTAATGAAGTCTGTGACAAGTAAAAATGCAAAAACTAGAAGCGAGTTTTTCGTGCAAAAATATTATGTATCCCCCGAACAGGTGCCTCCCACCAGAGGCCATCCCTCTAAGAGGGCCACCATTCTTCTGCAGAAAGTTTGACCTTGACCTTTGACCTCAAGGTCACCTCCTAGCAAATGGGAAGTCTTACCTGGGTAAATAATGACCAAGTTTGATAGACTTCAATAATACCAATTTGAAGATGTGGCTGGGAAACCATTTTATTTTGCAAGGCATTGTGACCTTGACAATTTCCCAGACCCATAGATTATCAGGAGGCAATTAGTCCAGAGGGGACAGAAATATAAGCAAAATAAGATACACGGCGGCGATGAGACTAAACACTATGTGTATCCCCTCCTTTGGGGGATGTATAATTAAATACTGGTAGATACACCATTACTTGCTTGCTAGCTTACTTACTTGCTTACTTCATGTTATGTTTTGTTTTGTAATTTAATTGTCATATGTTAACAGTTCCACTGTAATCTACAACAAGTCTGTCATATCTGTAATTGCGATGGGCCATCGTGAAATGAGAACTGCTGTATCACCACTTGTTTCTTTACTTACTTGTGTACTTACCTAGGTACATGTTTACTCATTAATTAACCCATCCATCCATGTACATGTCTCCACTCACTCGTGTGATACCTCCTGCTTCCACACAACACAAATGTTCTGTCAAATGAGCCAGCTACACTAAGCGTAAGTTATATCAAGAAACCATTCATTATCTGAAGATCGCTATCCAGCACTAAAATGTCCCCCGTCAACTCTTTCCCACTTGGATTGTGACTGAGTCAACAGATTTCCTTGGCATGGATTGGGCGTTAAGCCTAAACAAGTAAAGCCAGTGTTTGTAACAATGATCAACAAAAAAATCCTATTTTTCTGGGTTAGGTGTAACAGCATAATGAGTGTGCTGTCTTTGATGCCAAGACCCACAAAACTGGAGTATTTTAGCCAATTTTAAAGCTTTTATGACATCAAATTTAACTGAAGCACTCCTTGTAAAGATAAGTTGCCAATTGTGAGTTTTCTTTGCCCTGTTGTCACAGCTACGGAAACTCTAAAAGCATGTAAAAATTGCTCAAATTAACGTAAATTTTTGTTTGTTTTTATGAATTAGAGGCAAAAATCCTACACATCTGAGCATTTTGACGCCAAATCCTACTAAATCTTACAATTATTCCCAAATCCTACAAAAGTAGGAAAATCCTACTCATTACAGACACTGTACAGCTGTTAACCTGTGGCATTTACCTTGATCATTCTCATCTACAATTCTCATTCAAATTGTATTCTACAATACTGTTGACATTAGTCGAAACCACTGAAGCAGAGGACATTTGATCACCAGCCAGTTTTGGCTGCTATAAAGGGAGAAAGGCTTAAATACCATTGAGCTTTGCTTCTAACTTTAATCCCACATTTTACCAGTTCTTCTGAATGCTAAATAAATTTCATATCATAAACCTGGCAAGACCATGCCCCCATTTTTTTTTTTTGCACAATATTTACTTCTTTTCAAAGCACAATATTTACCTGGTACTCCGGTTTTCTAATCTGCCAGAATAATACCTATATACATGTACAGTTAACCATGACAATCTTATTGTAAAAGAATTTGCATCAACTACGTCAAACATAATCTATCAAGTGATCACTACAAATTCAAAAATCAATAACCCAGGATTATCTTGTATCGATACATTTACATTATCATCAAATCTTATTTGCCATTCCAGTCATACAGAATTTGTGATCCTTGATGCATGTCTAACTTGTTGATTCTTGTTTAGTTTTGAGGCAAACTTGTCAAAAGTGTCAATGCTAGAAATATGATCAAGTGCATACTGTTTTGTAAGACCAGACAAAGACTTGCTGCAATTAAATTCCGTTAAAATTTCTTTAACCTTCATGGTTCCTGAGTTTATGAAAAGCATATAACAAACTTTGAATGTTATCATCTGGGGATCAAGAACATACCAAGAAATTTGAATTTCCTCATCACTTAGGCACCCAACCCTGTGGTCTGGACACTTTATGGACACTGACCCCATTCTCAACATAATCACGTACAGACAAAGAGTGATCCCATGATTATATTTTGCACGTGAAAAATACTGTAAATTCACTTCCTTTTGATGCTTTTCTTTGTTACTTCTCTTGTGGATGGCACAAAGCTGACTGCGAAAATAAAAACACAACAAAGTCTTAACATACATTTGACACCTACTATGTTCAAAATATAAAAACTGTAACATCAGTCAAAAGCCCCAAATGCATAAACTGTAAAGATTACAAAAAAAGTGAAAATAAATACATTAAGCCTTAAAGCTCTGATTTATGACTGAGTCAACAGCTTTCCTCGGGGCGCATTGCTCACAAAGTGTCCCAAGGAAAGCTGTTGACTAAGACTACTTTTATCTTCAGACTAGGCTTGCTGGTATTTGAATGAAAGGTATCCTCATGATGACTATGAATCTTTTAACCATTATATGTTTCACAGTAATAAGAAAACGACTACAGCAGTGATTAGCACTGTAAGTATTAACAGCGTGGCCGTATAAGAACATTGACACCCATTTATGACATGAAAACAAATGGAAAAGTCATTCTTCACACAGACAGATCAGTGCTTTCAGAAAGATCTGATGATATAGTGTGGCCCTGTAACAAAATTAACATCAATTTATGACATGACAACAAATGGAAAAGTCATTTTTAACACAGACAGATCACTATTTTCAGAAAGATGTGAATAAAATGATTTTCAAATCATCATCATCTGTAAGGATGTCTTCAAGAAAAAATTCTGATAACTTTTATCTAATGACATAAAACACCTCACTCCATGCTGTCTTGTCCTCAAAGATGTATCGCTTTAACTGCTAAAGGGCCCTCATAGTAATATGGTACAACACGCCCCACCTGGTACATGACCCCTGGCCTTTGTTTACAAAAATCCATTGTCATATTTTATATATGTCATATACTTTGTACGTCAATGCCTTCATATATACGTCGTACGTCAATGCCTTCATATATACTTCTTACATGAACGACTTGTTATATATTTTGTTTGTGTGAGTCCTCTGTTGGTACCTGTCAGGTGTTGGTCATATTTTATGCCAAGTTCAAAAACATATCATAGCTGTTTGGAACTGAGTAAACATGTTTCTTTAATGTACCAAAGTGTGGCAAGGAAAGCTCTTTATCTGGACCAGTC